>VUQR01005799.1:46682-63347 GCA_015108515.1 Hemichromis elongatus
TATACTATGTATGATTTATACCTTGCAGATTAGGCAGTTGTGTTTCTTGCAGACAGGGCAGTGGAAGACATTGACAGTATCCTCATACACACACCAGCCCAGGCAGTCAGGAGTAGCACAGTGATAGCTGCCCTCACACCGAGACTCTGCCACAGAAAGACCCCGCTGCAGCCAGCGTTCATACTCCTCTGCAGAAACCAACTGTCACCAGGAAAAAGGAGGAATATGATGAATGTGTGCTAACACTAAAAGCTAAAAAAAAAAATGTATCAGAAGCTGTTAGTGTCACTCACAGCTCTGATCTCCCTCTCCTGCAGGAAGCAGGAACAGGAGTATGTGTCATCTCTGTAGGGACAGGACACCTCGGGCTCCTCGCTCAGCATAATGACAGAGCGCAAGCACTCTCTAAGCAGGCATGCGCACAAACACAGAAAAGTCACCCAAGGTCTACAACAAAAAACAAAACAAAAAACTGCCACCCCTAAATTTTACCTGCAAAAACAGTGGAGACACTCCCTCAGGAGGATGCCTTCTCCTGGCTGTAAGCCTGCATAGCAGATCCTACACTCCACAGATTCAGGGTTAGGCACCAGGTCCTGACCATCCATCATCACCAGCCGGGCAAAGTTCTGCCTTCGCTCCTCCTCCCTCGCCTGGAAGAAGGAGCGGTGGTTTTTTTTGGGGGGGGGGTTACAGGCAAGTTCTGTAAACTGCATTCTTCCAGCTTTTTCTTATAAATTGCATATTAAACTCAATAATGCTCAAAATCCTCACGTACACAAACAGACAAGCACACAGAGTCAAAACCTTTTATTTATATCCATTCAGAGTATATACAATATCGCAGTGCAAAATTAATGACTCATACATTCAACTCAGTGGCATCTATTGCTCCTAAAGAGTTAATTAAAAGCCACTTTATCTGATTTGCTGAAAGGCCACCGTGATTATGACTGTCACTGGATGTTCAGTATGAGTAAAGTCTTTTGGAGCCATGTATATTTGACCAAGGCCCAAGTGTAAAAAGAAATCCGACAGATTCATTTAAAACCTGCTCGTCGTTGTCAGCATTACCGCTCATAACCTTTTTTACATTTTCCAGAAAATGTGCAAAAAAGTGAAAGCAACATGTTCTCACTTGACCTGTAAACTGTACGATCTTATGAATCTGCAAATATGGGATGCAACTGATACATGAATTCTGCTTAAAAACGGCTTAAAATGACTTCGGGGGTAAAATTGACAGTTTTTAGTGCATGCATGTGGACATGCATGTAGTCATGGGCAGTGTCTGAAGTGCAGGTGGTGCTTCAAGGATTGAAATGAACATGAGGTGTATGCCTGTGTCTGTATGTTCAGTAGTTCTGGTCCAGGTTAAACAGAAGTGAGGTGTTTTGAAGCCCAGCACTCCTCAGCACCTCTCTTCTCCCTTTCTCCTTCAAAAAACAGAGACAGAAGAGAAGAGAGTCAACCTGAGAGAGCCTGAAAGTTTCAGTTCAAATACCACTGTTACTAATTTTTTTTTAAAATAAATACATATCACCCTCTCACTTTTACCGGTTTCGCTTTGAGCATTTTTGTCAAATTTGGCCAAACTGTGTCTATCACTAAGTGAATCTTTAATCCAGCTTTGCGTGCCCATCATCACGTTATTCTCCAGAAATCATATTAAGTATGTGCACGTGAAAGCATGTTCATACTACCCAGAGTGTTTTCTTTTTTAAATACCTGCTGGTATTGTCGGATAGCTTCTTTCTCCTTCTGGATTCTTCTGAGCTCCAGTGTATCGGGTCGATATCCCCCCGGGATAACGTAGTTTTCAGGTCGGTCCGTACTGCAGATCTCACAGCCCGGCCGCGTTGGTTTGTTAATGTAGGTGCACGAGGGACATGACCAACCCTGAAAATTTATTTAGTGTCGTTATTCTCTACATACTTTTTACTTTTCTGAGCTTAACCGTGTGTCCTTTGAGTATATGTTTTTGATAGGTCGACCAAAATTGCATTACCTGGGTAGGCGATGTTTTCGGGCTCAGTGCTTTATCGAGCTGGGGCATCTCTAGGTTGATGAGATCTCTGATCTCTCTGATGGTTTGCCTCTCTGATCCGCCTGGGGCATTTAAGGAGAAGAAACAGAGACTAAGCAGCCACATCACATCTGTGTGCAAACATGTTGTTTGTCCTATTAAAGAAGCACGAACAGCTGCAGGATTCTAATGTTTTTAAAGTTTTGTTTTAAGTAGAATAAAAATTTGACTGCACTGTCTAAAATAAATAATTAGGCTGGACACACAAATATAAGTGTATGCATGCAGCTCTAAATTAAGTAATTATTTCTGTTCCTCAGTATTCGGCTGAATTACATTTTCACTATGTGGGCACAGACCATACGAAGTCATAGATATACTATGGCACAGTGTTTAGTGGGGGATTATTCACTTTACATTTTTTCTATCTAACAATAGAAAGCATCACCCAAGGTGAGGTCAATAAAGTCTTGGAATCTGTCAGCGAAAAACAAAAGCCATACTTAATTTGAATGTGGTCACTATTTCTGGTCTTCTTGGGCAAAGCGCAACAACTTCAAACACTTCTGCTTTTAAATCATGTCTCAGAAACTGTGCTGTGACCTACTTTATGTGACAAAATATTAAGTTCTTTGTCAAACAGGTCGGGAGCATGCTTGTCACTTTTTCCCCCTCGGCATTCATCCCTCTGTGTGAAATGTAAATTCCCCCAGAATCAGGCTGCAACGCAGGGCTCCACTGTAACGTCTCGAGGTGCCTGAGAGTAGCAGGCAGAATCTTTTTACCACACCAACACAATCATGAGTCCTACTCTGTCTTCATACTCAAAACAAAAAAAAAAGTAACTTATCGGTTTGTTAATCCGGCACACAGCACATATAATAGAGATGGGCGGAAAAACATAAATATGGCACGGCATTGTGATATTTTGCGTGGCTATTTTGTATCGATACAGCGACACCAAATATCAATATTTTATGAAATTAAGAACAATACATAAATAAATTGGAATGCTACTCTGCTAACATGATATGAGCCCTCTATAAGCAACAATGTTCATCTCCTGCACCACGATCCTGAGATAATGTTAGCTGAGCAAACTTACAATAAATCGACTCACCCGAAAAACCATCTAACACTGGACACACTCAGGTTCACAGAGTGTATACTAAACAACTTTGCCTCATTCAGTCGCAGACTGACTCCGTGTTTTGGGAACATATATAGAAAATTTTATTTACAGACATAATTTGCATGTGAAAAAGGATGACAAATTGATCAAATTTAAATCAGGCCAGGTTTTTGCTTTTTTTGTGGGAAGGCTCATCTCTAGACGATAAGAACGTAACATACCATGATGTATTTTTCAAAGCAATGGTCACAAGGGTTTTAGTGATATGGTGTTCAAAGGTGTTGCCACTTTGTTAATAAAGCAACAAATAAACATGTGTGATTCTGATTAAAATAGCTCAGATTAATAAGAGATCACATCTTACCAGTCTTAGTAGTGGTACGGAGTCTAGAAGGAAGTGTGGTGTAAGGCCTCCAGTCCTGAGATGAGGGGCCATTTGCAGAGGTAGAAGGGAGTGGCGGATTTTGAAAAGACTGAGATGAAGGGCTAAAGAGCAGGATGCTCTCCTGATCCTGCTGGAGGGCTTGCGGGGTCAAGCGTGCGTGGCGGGCTGACAAGAGGTACAAGAAGGCTGTGTCACCGTGCTGACGAACACCGTACGAGGCGAGGGATCGGTGGTCGACGCACAAGCACTGGCCGATCACCCAGCGCTGCACTAGTGGGTGAAAGCCGTATTCGAGAAACATCTGGAAAGGAACGGGAGCAAACACAGAGAGAATGACGGTGAATGAGAGAGAAACATTAACAGCAGCGGGGCAGAATCAAAACCATGTCATGAAAGTAATATATATATAGCTCAAATTAACCTGCTGTTTCAGCGACGCAGTAGTCATGTGTGGGAAAACTTTCACAGTGACACAACAGGATGAGGACGAATCCTCCACTACGACAGCCAAACTGTGAGACAAGATGAAATCGGTGCCAACAACTAAGAATACTTGAAATGATCTAAAAATAAAACTACTGATCGTGCTATGAAGTTTCAAAATTATAAGGAGCAATCATGTTCCTACTTGACTTCATTGTATTCCTGGTCTCTGGTGGAGGGCTGGATCCTAAGTGCCGCACGCTGATGGGCAAGTGTAGTAGCAAAGGCAGAAGCAGACTGCATGTCGCCTGCCTCTATTGCTCTGGTCAGCTCTATACAAGTGTCCTCTACAGATGGAAAAAAAATGCACGTATGATGAAACACGGAGAGACGTTCAGAGATCAGAAGTGGGCTAACAACAAAAAAATGAATGAAAACACAAACAGAGGTGTCACATGCACCTGTTCGCTGCAAAGCCAAGGTGTTCTGATGATGGAGACTGTCGGGGGGCTGCTGTGGCTCATTATGGTGAGGGGAGGCTGCCAATATGAGAAAAAAGGGCGTTTTAACTAAACAGATATCAAAGACAAGAATGAGATAAAGAAAACGCGTTAAACTGAAACATCTAAGAAGAAAGTCCTGTGATTTTATCACTTCGCATGTTTGTGTGAATTGAGCCCACAGAGCAAAGCAAGGCACTCTGTTTCCACTATGAAAGTTGAATCAGTTGACAGTGCTGTGCTTGGTTCCACAGGGCTAATTTGTATATCAGACCATCACTTCTACAATTTGTATCCCAGTCACGCACATATCGCTGCACTGTAAAAAAAAAAAAAAAGAGAGGTCCCCATTGTTCGAGTGCAACTCTGTCGAGCAGCAGTACAGAAGGACACGCAGTGTTTTTAATGCAGGCCCAAGTAATCGCCCTCGTTTTTATTTTACTAACTCAATTTGTATGTCGCGTTTATATTAAACGGTTTAAACTGAACTAACTTGCGTTTTGCATATATTACTCTTGTTGCCTGTCCGGTAATTTGCACAGCACTGTGGTTGAGTTTGTTTGGTTTAAAAAGGTAATTAAAAAAATTAGTTTGATTGGATTTTGTGCAACTTCAAACAAACAGCCGGAGGCACGAACAACTATTTTTAGCCATGAGGAGAACAAAGAGCTCTAGGCTCGCACAGGCCTCAGCATCGTTGAGTCGGCACGGGCAGTTACACATATACGGGAGAAGTTGAGGGAAGTGTAGGTCACAACAAACACTGACGTGACGCAGGTTTGTTTTCTGCATTGTATGTTAAAGGATACGGAAAAAAGCTCAGGGCATGATTAAATCGATGCTCACTTTACTTTTAAAACTACACTTGATAGCTTTTACGAACATGAATGCTATTCCACAACGATGTCATTATTAGCCTACTACGTTGATGAATGTTACACACAAGTCCATGAGACAATTTGAGGTTTATCGTTCGTAGTCTGGTTTGGGTTTACACTCTGATGAAACTCGGAATGGACACGGTCAATTTTATACCTCAGTTTGCACAAGCATAAATTCGCTACAGGAAGGATCAGCATAACAAAAGCATCCTATACTATTTTGCAGACTTGAATGCATTTGCAGCATGGTGATTAAATGCCGCACAGCAAGAAGATTCTGGGTTTGACTCTACCATCTGGCACCAGCGTTTCTGTGTGGAGTTAACATGTTCTCAGTGTATCTGAGTGGGCTCTCTCTGGGTACTCTGGCCTCTCCCACAGTCCAAAGACATGCAGTTAATGGGGTTAAGTTATTTGGTTTTTGAAATTTGTCACATGTGAATGGATGTTTCTCAGTGTCAATTGGATAAGCAAAATAAAAAGGCTGGATGGACTTTGCTCCAAGGCCAAATATCTGTTTTTCATCTAAAAGTGTTTGCTCTCCTGGGTGACTGACCTCTGTGTGCTTCTCTCAGTGACGACATCACCACAGTAGCCCACTCCTGGGCTTCTTGCTCACAGCGAAAGTTGAAGCTGATGCGATCATGGGGAGGAACGGCCAAACTGAGCTCGTGGCACTTTGGCGACTTCACCTCGTAATTCACACTCCTCAAGTCAAACTCGGCGACGGTCTGAAATAATAAAAAAGAGCAAGCAAGAGTCAGAGGAAAACAAAGGCGATCGTGTTTGTTACTGTGTGATGGGGTTGTCTAAATTTTTTTTTCACACTATACTGCAAAAAAAAAAAGTGTAGTTAGATAAAATAATGTGTATAAAACATAACATTTACTTGCAAGCACAGTGGCCTAAATCTGCCCCCTGATCATGGGTACCTTTTAAAATCACCCACACAGACTGTACAAAGAGGATAATTTCTTTCACAGGCGATCAAACTGGACAAAAAATGTAAATGTCACAAAAGAGTGGTTGAAATTGTAATATCTATCAAAAAAAAGAAAGAGCCTGTCTTATCAAACGACATTTAAATATTTTCTTATGAATTAGAAGCACTAACTCAAGTTGTCAAGGGTATGGCCTTTGCATAGGACAATTTACATAAGACACTTCAGACCCTGAAAGGTCTGCGGGGATTTCCTAGACCAGAATGACTTTGGTCTTAAGCCAGAAAACTGTAAATCACTGGACTGCTTGATGTAGTGCTCATTAAAAATAAACATGGACAACATAAAGCCTTGAACTGAGGTAGAGACACATCTAGAATACATCTCTTTCCTATTATCTTTTAACAGCATGATAACAACACGTTTGAACATACACAGAGACCACAACAAGGCAACCCCCGCATTGCTGTGAACTCACCACACTCCGGCCAGTCCCGCCGTTCTCCAGGAGCGACAGCCGGAATTCCCCGGATTTCCCCGGGTCCATGCTGAGCTGCAGGCGGAGTGACTCATCACCTGCTCCCGGAAGACACAGCGGCCGAATCCCAGAATGGCATACTGACACCCGAATCGACATGAGGACGGTGTGGCAGCCAAGTTGCGACTGCGAGGCCCCATAGTGGCTGGGGAGAGCGGCGGAGTGGTCCGGTGTGTGGTCGGGGGAGGAATGAGCCCAACCGCCTGAACTCAGCGACATCCTGCCCGAAGACTCATGTAGAAAATAGTTCCAGCGAGTCCTGTCTGCCTGTCTGTTTACCTCCTGTCCCGCGGTCTTACCTGGCCTCGGCTTTCCTGTCTTTTACATTTCTGTCAGCGAGTCGTTTGACTTGTTATGTGACAGAGTCAGTGTCAACAGGAAGCAAGTGCGCAGAGTCGGAAAACTATTTTAGAGCCACTTCCAAAAAAGTCAAACGCCAGCGATTTTTCACTTCTCTCTTCTTCTTCTTTTCGAGAAAGGTTCCGTTTCAGGCAGATTCCGTCTGTCTTATTTTGGCTTCTCAGTAAAGTTACTTTGCCTGTATCCCTACATATACCGTCCCGACCCCAAGGTTATGGCTGTAGTTTGAGACTGGTATCGATGTATTGCTGTTTGCTTTCATTTCACATGCGCATGCGTTTCTCGTGAGGTGACGTATGCTGTTGTAATATTTATGAATCATGTGAACGCTGTTTCTTTTTTTAGCTGCACGAAGATTCACTTCGGCTTTTTTCTGTCTTAACACATTATATATATATATATATGTGTGTGTGTGTGTGTGTGTGTGTACACACACACACACACACACGTGTTTGTGTATAGTATATTGTGTGGATTTTTTTTGTTTGTTTTGTTTTTTGGGCGATCTAGACTAGTAAAATCTATGTGCGCGTTTGACCACAAAGAGGCAGCAAATCATCCAGTTTACGAAAACGATGGATGGATGTTCCCATTATCTTCTAAATAATTCACGTTTGTGGAAATCTAATTAATATTTATATAAGGTTTTCAAGGCTAGCAGTGACACTGTGTGACCTTAGCAAAGGAGACATTACATTCTGCATTCATTTCGGTTCTCACTTTTTAGAGAGTTATCAGATTTGTGTACTTTTTAAGTAGTCTCAACCCAGGTGGGAATCCACAGTCCCCAGTGCCAGAGGATGGTCCCTTGTCCATTAGGCCACTGGGCCTGTCTAGTCTGTTGCTCTCCTCTGATGGGCCGAAAATGGCTTTTCGTGACATTCGACAGAAAACATTTACCAGCCATCTATTCAACAGTGACCTTTCATAAAAGGTTTACTTTTAAAATATTCACGTCCTCGCAAAAATAAAATGTTTTATGTCCTTGTTGCCCCTGAGATGCCTGTGTACAATGTTTCTGTATGTCGAACATTTCTCTATATAAATGACCTTACATGACCTGAATTCAAAGTGCAAGGGAAATACCTCTTGTTGTCCCATCCCCGAACACTTTACATCATGGATAGTATGATGAGGTACAGAAGAAAAATGCTTTAGATCAGGGATGAAAGCCAAACATAGTATGCCACATACAGCCCACTTTGAGCCAAACTCCTGTTTTTGCCAGTGTAAACATGTTTAACTACACATCTTAATTACATTAAAAGGACCTGTACTTGTTGATCTATGACTAGGGTGTAGTATGAAGCACTTTATCAGTAGGGTTTTGAGCCATTGACAGCCTACTTTCTATACTTAAACCTATTATTTCCCATGTTCAGTGCATATTCCCAACCCAGGTGGGACTTGAACCCACAATCCCCAGCTCCGGAGGCTGGTGCCTTGTCCATTAGGCCACCGGGTCATTGTCTCCACTTGGTTGTCATTTATAAATAATTAACATATCTTGCTCTTTCAGATATATAGTATTATTCATAGTGTGTCATGGAGCAGGAAGCCTGGCTGGTTACCCGGTGCTGTGAGCTGATCAATACTTCTGTTCACTGTAACACAAATGACACAGTCCATCAGGAGCTGATGAGACAAGAATCAGTCTTTTGAGTCAAATTTGAAGAATTTTCTTTGGATCCATGATGATTTGTGGACCTATGACCCCACAATCAACATGAGAAAAGTTTAAATTAAAAATACTGCAATATAGTGTGTTGTTGCTTTCAGGCAGGAAAACGTGCTGCTGGAATTTTCTGGGAAGGAGGAAAAAATGATAACAATCATCACAGCAGTGAGAGAAAAACATTGCACATCAGGAACTGAGAACATTGTTCTGTGCCCTTTTTTAAATGTATTTGTCTGCAAAATGCATCCAAGGGTGACACCAGCAAATAAGAGTTCCCTGTCATAAATCTAATTTACTTCATTATTTATGGATCTTTCCACGTTGTGTTGCAATTGCACATCCTCAGGTTGTTATCTTCTCATTACTGCAGCCGCACTCTGCAACATACAATCTGATCTCAGCCATGACGCAATTATGGCTGCTCTAATCGGTAGGAGGGGCACAAAAGTGCTGCCGCAGGCTGGAGTTGTGTACATGAACGGGAACACGTGCTATCAGTGACATTATGCGTAGTCTTAGATGGAGTTTAATACTTATTTGATGTGCATTTGAATGTATGCATACTTAAACACAACTGACAAAAATTATAGATGTATTTTCTGTTTTAAAAAACAAAGTACACCTTTTTTTAGGCACAGCTAATGTCTAATCAGCCTGTCATATGTAGGCAAAACATGTAAACATGGTCAAGATGGCATGCTGAAGTTCAAACTGGGCATCAAAATGGGAAAAAAGGGATTTAAGCGATTCAGTAATTCAAATAACTATTCATTACAACCAAGGTGCAGAAGGTAAATGGGCTACAGCAGCAGAAAACTATACTGGGTGACACTTCGGTCAGTTAAGAACAGGAAACTAAGGCTACTATTTGCACTGATTCACTAAAAGTGGAAAACAGAATTTTGAAAAATGTCGTCGGGTATGATGAGTCTCGATTTTTGCAGCATAAACAACCTGAACGCGCGGAACCTTCCTGCCTTGTACGAACACTTCAGGCTGCTGGTGGTGGTATAAGGGTGTGGGGACTCTTATAACCAAATAAGGATTGTTTTAATTCTATAGCACCTCAGCAATGTTGGTGACTATCTTCATTCCAGAGTGTACCTATCTTCTTATGGCTGCTTCCAGCAGGATAATGAGTCATGTCACAAGGCTCAGATCATCTCAAACTGTTATCTTAAACAGGACAATAATCAGATGTCAATCCATTTGGGATGTGGTGAAACGGGAGATTCATATCATAGATGTGCAGTCAACAAATCTGCAACAACTGTGTGACGCTATCATGCCAACTATGACCAAAATCTCAGAAGAATGTTTCAAACACCTTGCTGAATCTATGCCATTAAGAGTTACATCAGATTTGAAAACTAAAGTACTGTAAACAGACAAGGTGTATCTAGTAAAGTGTCTGACAGTGTATGTTAAGGTTTATGATTTTCAACATATACAGTGGAAACACAGACATTTATATATTTATACACTGTATATTTGTTTCTGTTTTGTGAAAAGCTCTCACAGACACCTGTAGAAGTGCAACATTTGACTTTAATTATAGATTCATCCATCAAATGCGACTCAGGGACAGAGGTACAATCTATTTGCTGTCAGCTCAGAGAGTCTCAACATATTGATAAAGACACGTCTTTTCAATATATCGAACAGAATGGATTAACACCCCCAACCTCATATCTATTGTATGGATAAGCTGCACGGTAAAATTCAAAGCAGTCGGTGTTACAGTCTCTTGACCTTTACAGATACTGGTTTGGGCCCCAAGGCAGCTTTACACCTGAATACATTTAAAAATCTCTCCTCACCATGCATAACCTCTCACTTGCGATTCATTGTCACCTTTCAGTACCTACTGGTGGCAAATACAACATATTTACACTCACTTCTTCCTGATGTGTAGCACTGTGAGTGTATGTGACTTTTCAGAGCCAGTCATGAATCAATAAAGTTCCAAAAGCTTATAAGAAGACATCTTAACCAAGAAACATTTTTGCAGCAGCTGACTGTGTGCTACCCAGTCCCTATCAAGCTGATTGATGAAAGGCTAATCATAAAACGCCCACCAAAGCTCCGGGTCATTGTCTCACAGACCTACTTGGGCTGGTGGGTCTCCCCATGTTCATGAATTTAAAGGTGTCTGCATGTCATTGACTTGCTGATGGACTGCTCTGCTGCGTGACAGACGTCAGGAAAACCGAAAGCAAACCTCCATTCTCAAAAGGATGGGGGGGTTAAAGAGTGGGAGGAGCAGAGGAAGGGTGATGCATCCAGTAGTCTGGGATCACTGTGGCTGACTGACGTTCTTGATTCATCATCCAACAGCCTCATGGGCAGCATGGATATATATATATATAGGCTGGAGTACACCTGCCGATAATAAAGACCCCAGACGTCCACCAACTGACCTCAGCCTGCTACCAAAGTTCAGGGTAAGTATTTACCATTTAGGTTTTACATTTTGCGTGTGTCTAACGCATGCAAATTATGCGATTTTTTTTTTTTTACTTTGCTTTTATTTAATACAATTGTTCTAATTGTGGCTAATTACAGTATTTCAGCCTGCACATAATCCCAAAGGATTTCTGACTTATAACGATCAAAAAGTTTCTATCATCATTCAGTATTATGGAATTCAAGTTTTCTGATTAGAGTGATTACTCTCGAGGTTTAAAAGACTCAATCCTGTGTTTCGTTAAGTTTTACTATTGCGCTCAATAAACGCACATAAAAAACCCGAATTTTATCAAGCTCTGTCTTTTACTTGGTTTTGCGAATAGCTCCTGTTTTCAGTGTCTTCTCAGAAGTGATAAGTTACTTATAACTGCGCCCCTGCTTCCTGTCTTTAGTGCCTTGAGCGACACCACAGCATGCTGCCCATGAGAGCGGCTGATGTCCGGCACTGCGTCCTGACGAGCCGCTGGCTGCCCGCAGCTCTGGCGCTGCTCCTCCTCCTCTCCTCCAGCTTCAGCCGCGCTCACAGCACAACAGTGGAGCACGACTTCCACATTGTTCATAATGTAGACAACAGAAGTAAGACCCGTTTTCTTTAAATCACTCCGATTTTACTTTCCAGAAGAGGCTCAGATCGGATTTTCTACCGTCTAGGCGCTGAAAAAAGCCAAACATTGCACTTTATTAAATCAGCCACAATTTAATAACGTGTGTGTCTATGTGTATGGAATTCAATTGATCTAATGTAATTATTTCTTAATAATCAAATTATATCCATGGGAATCTTTAAAAACGCTTTCCAGTTATTACGTTTGAAGATATGCTGTCTATAAAGCAGGATGTTATTAGACTCCAAAATGATTGGGTTAATTACACACTGTTTAATTCAGAGTGAGGAAATGCTAACCTGTTTTTCACCTTCCATCAGCCACCAAATATAAATTCAGTGTGTGGTTGTAGGGTAACAAATAATTTGATCATTTTTGGAGAACCAATATTGACTCGCCCACGCTGGATGAATTAAATCCATTTTGATAGCAAAATATTTGTTACCTCTGTGTTGTTGTATATTAAACACTATAAACAGATGTGAGCTGTTTTACGTTTCAGGAGCTGTTACAAGACTGAAAACATATTTGACTGTTTTTTATGAATGGCTTTCAGACATTACATTGTTAATATATCCGAATGCCATTGTTTTAGGTCTGATTAAAAGCCACCAAAGACAAATTTTAAAAAGGCAAAATCGCGTTGTTTTGTGGCTGTAATATTACTCTTTGACAGTCCCTCCACTAACAAAATATTTAACCACCATTTTCCTAAATGTAAATTCTGTTTTCAAACATAGCTGTCAACACCTTGTATGGATCCCTTGCTTCGTGTGCCACTGATGAACTTGTCTCTGCGTGGTTTCCAGGTCCAGAGATAGACCCATTCTGGTATGTGGGGCGTGGGGTGAGACCCATTGGGCGCTTTGGGAAGAGGCACAGCAGTCTGGAGACTCTGGGCAGCGATGGGATGCCCGTCGTCAGGACGTTGGCGCTGCTGCTCAGCAGCCTTAGAAACAAGGAGACCCTTGGAAAAGTGCTCGACGGAGAGGACGGTGACTGGTTACCGTGATGTGCTCTCCTCCACATATCCAAAAACTCGGTTTTGTTTTTTGTTATTTTTAAAAAAATCGAGATTATATCCACTTCTTCATCACTATATATCTGTTGTGTCTGTTATGAGCTTCATCCATGTCAGTACATATAAATGCACTCTATATTGATTAATAAATCAGGATGTTATGATTATATCTGTTGACAATCTTGCTTGTAACTTTCCAAAGTTTGAAGGCAAACATTTTCTTTGAAAAAACAAACAAACAAAATTTAAGTTTGCAAATTTTATTTATTTCATAATACATTTTTCTTTTTCTCAGAGTACTGTGGCACATAGAGAATCTGCGTTTTTTTTCTTTTTTCTTTTTTGCTTGGTAATAATTTCCCCAACATGTCATATGGATTGCAACAAACAATTGCACATAAACGTGAATGGCCCGCCTGTGGAGCTGTGCACAGTGAACCTCTTCATAGTCGTTCACACTGGATTTAAACAGGAACAAAAGCAACATTTGTTTTTAGCTCTGGGAGAATCTCATCACTTCTCAGTATCCGGGACACTGTTCCAACAGCCAACGAGACGTCCTGTGCAAATCCAGCCTCACAAGTCATGACAGTTATACACAGTCTTTTCCACAACACTGAACGATTTGTCAACTATGATTGGGCAATAAACACATTATCATATCATATCCATGTTTTTCACACATATACATATATTAACAAATTCTGCAATGAGATATTGTTATTTTTTATTCTTTTTGTACATTAGAAAAATACAGGACACTGATGATTGGACCCTTGTGGCTGTGCTTCTTAGAGAGACATTTTTCATCAGTTTGATAAAGCCAGAAACATGCTCTTTTATACATCAACACCTCTGGAGAACAAGATTGACAAAAATACAAGATCAATGTGCAAACCCAAGATGCGAAAGGCTGGGGATGAAAAGGTCACTAATAGAAGGGGCAGAAGATCATCACACCTTTCACACACTATCAGAGAATCCAAACCTGCTCTTATTTAGCTGGAGCGAAAGCAAGAACTCTGATAACCGTATGCGTGGCTAACATAAAATCTCCCAAAACTGAAAGGCAGTATTCTCGTGTTTAAGGAGTACAAGTGTGCCTCTCATCACCTGTGTTTTCGAAGCATTTACCATCGTCATTACTGGCAGAACATCGAATGGTAAATGCAAGCTTACACTGAAAGCAATTTGAGTCATCACACATAAGAGAGTCTGGTAGGACTGACTGAGGTGGGTTCCTTTGAGGAGAGAATAAAGCCTTTAATTTGCAATAGTACTTATTTCGGTGGTATTGCATAAAAACGTTCAGTACAAAAATAAATTGCTCGTAACAAAATCATGGTTTCATGGCATTTGTTATACAGCCCGTCAGACTTCGTTATGTAAAAATCTTTACAAGAATTTCTGAATGCAACACAAAAGATCAGACGTGACATGAAACATGTCATGAAACATGAAAATACACCTTTTTTTTCTACTTAAATAAAAGGCCACGAAGTTTTAAAGTAAACGAAGAAAATGACAGGGAGGAGGAAGAATGGCTTTGCGTTGGAGAAACTACATACGTCATGGAGGAGGAGTTTCAAACCCAACTTGAATATCAGATGGAGCTCCATGCAGATCTACTTTTTTTTTATTTTGATCTACTTAAATGTTGTAACCCACACCTTCCAATTACTGGAATATATTTGAATGCATCTACAAATCAGCTTTTTATTTACTAAATAAATATATGCACTCCTCACCAGTGAAATGTGAGTGAGGCAAATGGATGCTTAGTTTAGCTTAGCTTAGAGACTGAGAAAGTAGGAAGCAGCGAGCTTGGTTCTGTTCAGCTCCCTTCGGTTAGCTGCCCATTTCTTAATTTTACCTCTCCTGTTTTCTTGATATAAGTTTGACAGTTTGTCTTGACAGTGGCTAGACTAAGTTATTTAGGTCACATCAAGAAATTAAATGATTATATTTCCAATGTGTTGACCTGGTCTTTTAACTAGCTTAATTTCTTCTCAGCTACTGGTTCTCAGTGTGCTTACTGTTCCTTTATGGCCATTGAGTACATGGTGCAAAGGACAAAACCCCCCAAACAGAACAAAAACATGCTTGTGCCGTATTACTTTGAACATCTAAACTGCTCTCCTTTCTAACTCTTTTCTAGTTTGCTTGTGATTTGTATAAATCATTAAAATATTGAAGGTTACAATCATCCCCATTTGGTGATTACCATCTGATAGCTATATGCGGGTGGATATTGACAATCATCAAAAAAAACCAAAACAGTTTGATTAAATCCCCTGTAACATTTCTTGGTTCATGGTGAGAAAGACGATGCAGTATAAAACATGGCTCAGCCTCTTTTGGGGACACTGAATCACACGAAGATTTTTCCACAGCTTCATTGCACATTAATTGACAACACTCTTGCAAACAGATAGAAAATTGAGTTTTTCTTTGTCTGTACATATATATTCTTTTAAGTCGGCTTATGAGGAGTGTTTGCAGATCTTAAGGCAGAGAAACCGACTGTTGAGTAACATATTTCAGTGTGTGTGTTCGTGTGTGTGTGTGTGTGTGTGTGTGTGTGCAGTAAGGAGGAAAAACAGAATGAAATAGATCCTGGTTAAAGAGAAAGATCCAGCGATGTCTTCTTCGATCTCTTTAACAGATGGGTACTGGGCTTGTGTGAAGGAGTGAGTGCTGAGTTGGGTTACACAGGGCAGGTGGTGGCCCCTGCTTGGCCTGGAGCTAGAGGCAGATGCTGGGTCAAGGCACTGGATGTGAAGGGCCCCTCTCCCTGGGGCTTGAAAATAGCCCTGAGGGACTCATTGTGCTGTTGACTGTCACTGTGGCCGAAATACTTTAACCTCCTGCTCTGGCTCCAACTTCTCTGAAATTAGAAAAAATGCCACATTTTTATTTTAAGAAAAGCACACGTGTCCTGATTCATGCTTAATCATCCAGGTAAGGAAATCCAAGAAAAGTTGATTCTGTTCATCTGGATGTAACAGAATAAATCATGACGCTACGTCTAGATGAGCAGTATCACCTTTTAGGGAAAAGCACATACAGTGGGTGTTACGCCCCAGTCTAGGGGTACAGGAACGTAGCATAAGTTAAAAGGAAGCGACCCCGCCCTGGTTCCCAAACCATACACGGAGAAAACAAATCCTTAAGTGAAGACAGTGATTTATTTGGTCTACACTGAAAAGTGAGCTCCGGGGTGAACAAAGTCCAAAACAACAAACAAAACAAGCTAAGTCAGGAGAGGAGGATGCAAAAAGTTTGGGCAACCTTGTTAATAATCGTTTTTTTCCTGTATAAATCATCGGTTGTTACAGTTAAATATATCATATAGGAGACACACACAGTGATATTTGAGAAGTGAAAATGAAGAAGTGAAATGAAGTTTCAAACCTGAATCAACTAGAGATGTTTTGTAAAGAGGAATGGTCCAAAATACCTTCATCCACAATCCAGACTCTCATTGGAACCTATAGGAAGCATTTAGAGGGTGTAATTTCTGAAAAAGGTGTATCTATTAAATATTGATTTCATTTCTTTTTTTGTGGTGCCCAAATTTATGCACCTGTCTGATTTTGTTTAAACAATTATTGCACACTTTCTGTAAATCTAATAAACTTCATTTCACTTCTAAAATATCACTGTGTGTGTCTCCTATTTGTGCTTGTATTGGATTGAAGATTGT
>VUQR01005799.1:63367-111365 GCA_015108515.1 Hemichromis elongatus
CTGATTTTGTTTAAACAATTATTGCACACTTTCTGTAAATCTAATAAACTTCATTTCACTTCTCAAATATCACTGTGTGTGTCTCCTATACGATATATTTAACTGACATCTTTTATTGTAATAACCAACGATTTATACAGGGACATAATGACTATTAACAAGGTTGCCCAAACTTATGCATCCCACTGTATATGTGTAATTGTGTCCTATGTCTTGTCTCCATCCTTTCACCCTCGACCTATCATGGCTGTCTGCCATGATAGGTTGAGGTCATGATAGCTTAGTTCTGAAAGAGTGAGATTGTGAGTACAAGCAGAGGAAATGAGCGTCCGCCTTAAGGTGTGTGGCCTCTCTTTTAAAGATAAGTTGAGGAGCTCAGTCATTCAGGAGGTTCTCACAGCAGAGGTGCTACACCTCCACATCAAAAGGAACCAACTGAGTTGGTTCAGGAATCTGACACGGCACTACCTACATCAGGTGTTTTGGGCATGTCATGGAAGGCCTGGGCAGGGCATGCTGGAGAAATTACATCTAGCATCTGGTTTGGGAATACCACAGTGTTTTCCCATGAAACTCTCAACTACTGCTGTTTCAGGCGATAAATGTTGTTCCTAGAAACTGCCAGATAAACTGAAGGTTTCATACTTTGTACTACTTATTTCACAGAGCTCTGCAAACTGCCTCTAACTTGAATTGAAGTAGGGGTCTCCAGAACACATTAGATTAATTAGACACTTCTCTGTCCTAAACTGTCAGATTTATGACGTGGTAGCGGTTAAACACAGATTTTTATAGTTTGTGATGGAGTAGTACACGTAGCTGCATGAAAGTTTCATTGTTTCATTGTAACCTTGGTTTAAACAGTTCATTTACATCATATTTATTCTATAATGGTGTACTGGATCCAAAAAGTGTTTTTTTCTCATGATCATTTCAAAGCAACCCCAGGTTTCTGAATGGTAGTGTATAGCTAAATGTCAGTATATTTTCACTACAAATGTGATAGAAGTAGGACTGAGAGAAGGGACGCACTAAGGTGGAATCACTGAATCAATATCTTGGTCCCTGAATTTGACCCATTGTCCTTTCTGCTGTCTCTCTTTGGAGCTTTGCTAAAAAGCCACCCTGAATCAAAATCATTGTGTAGGTGATGGTGAAGAAAAAAGGGAGAGACAAAAAAAGAAAATAAAGAAAGCTGCAGCAGAAAGAGGCCTTTCACTAATATGAAAAGGAACCGACTTCCAGTTGGTTGATAAAACAGCCTTATCCTCCTGCACTGTGAGTGTGTGTGTTTCCATTTGGCTGCTTTACATCTAATGGGGCTTTTCAGTTACTTAGTCTCTTTTTAGCAAATGTATTCACTTTTACATCCATTCAATGGTCTCTCTCTTCTTTTAGGACAAAGCATAAAATGTGTGATGTTAACTAAGGCTGAATAAAAATGTCCCTCCCCTCTGTCTCAGTTCCCGTCTCTAGGTGTCTTGGTTTCACATACGTAAGCAAACACATTCACACTTTGTGTATACAAGGCTGCACGCTGCATAAGTCAGCAGTTTAGTTCAGTTTAAAACAAAAACCACATACACATATTTTTCTTTGTCTGAACATAATAGATTTTTCTCCAAAGTGAGCAAAATAAGCACGTTTGGTACCTTTTAGTGGAGGCGCTGGAAGCTTCCTCCTCTGATGGCGTGATGAGTCCAGGGTTTGAGGCTGTAATGAGAATATTACCATCCCACACTTATTATAGTTCATTAAAATTAACAAACGATATCTTTATTTCAGTGACCATCCGTTACTAAATAAGCACGAACAAGTCCATCAGTAACACCAATACTCTTTATAAACATTACACATGGCCTGAAAGTACAACAATAGTGTGAAAGATTAAGTGTGCAGGAAGGCCAGACCTTAGACTTTGGCTTGAGCTTGGAGAAGCGATTGCAGACAGTCACGTTCAACCCAGCCGTTTTCAGAGCTGATATTCTTGCCTCAATGTTTGATATCTTAAAGCAGAAAGAGGATGTTTTTCAAGAGAATTTAAAGAGCATGTTTCAGGCAATAGTCCTTGTTATCTTTGTTCAATGTTTAGTAAGAATATCACATATTAATTGCAGTATAAAGATGTGTGCAAACAGTCATCGATCTTCTCAAGTACCTGCAGTTCAGACTGCTGGACTTGAGCAGCTGCAGTAGCCACTTGATCTTCCAGAAAGGCCAGCTCTTGGTCTGTCGTCCCACTGCTAATACTGCGGGCGCAGTGCTCCAGGTCTCCCAGTGCTCCCTCAAGGCCATACACCGCACCAGCAGCAAGATAAACCTGCGCAGAAAAAAGCAAAACTTTTAGTTCCCATTTGCACCGAAAGCTCAGGAGGCAAAACTACCGGGTGGAGGTGCACTCTAGCTTACATTCTCCTCCATTTTGGTAAGCCTCTGGTCCAACCTGCGGGTCTCAGAGCTGCTGGATATGGGAGAAGCACTCATGGACTCAGAGGGGGTGTAGCTCTCGCCTCCTGCCTCACCAATCAGGTCCTCAGTAGCATTCAAAACCTTTAGCACCTCCGTAGTGATGCTGCAGAGCGAAGCCGCTGAGCACTTCTGCTCCAGTCAAAGAACAAATAGAATTAATAAACTGTTTGAATTAAAGTGAGATTAAAATGAGTTCAAGAGAAATGTCCAGAAACATTGGAGTCAGAGAGAAACTGGAAAAAGCCTTATTACTGACACTGTTAAAGAGACTTAATATGTGAGAAAAGCAGAAGATGTCAAGCAAGTACATTAAATCTGTAAACATCACCTTAAGGGCAAGGGCTTAATGTAGTGCAATATACATGAAATGATAATGAAAAATATATTTCATTTCGAGAGCAAGGGGATGTGACAAAAGGCAATTATACAACTATTCAATATTGGAACATTATGCAATCATTAGCACTGCAAAAACATCCCCATTTCAAAAATGAATGTGAGTAAATAAAGATAATGCGGCATCATGTTTTTAAATCAGCTGCATTAGCCCTCTTTGGTTTTCACAATGTAAAGCTTTAAAAATAAAACATTTTGCAGGTGACAAGGGCACATATATTTGTAACTCTGGACGCCTAATTAATGTTTTGTGAGCACCCACATCTACACATGCTTGACCTGGATAAGCAGTCAGAGGGTGCAGAACGGGGATGTGAGAAATGGGGTAATGAGGTCTCAAGACAAAGCCAGAGAAGTGAGTCATCTTCAGTTGTTTTTTTTTTTTTTCTTAAGCTTTGAATTGGTAAATGACGTGGACACTGTGGACACAGTCTCTGGTCACTGAGCTTCAGGGGAGCAATTGCAATTTAGACATGAAGCCGAGAATTCGATCATAATTCAAAATAATCTAACATCTGCCAAAAGAGGAGATAAGATTGTCAATTGATGCCTTAGCTAATCAGGAAATGGGAATGACTTAAGTCAGCTGGTGGAGATCTCTCATTTCAGCCACTGTGTTCACTGCCCGTGAGGATTTAAATTAACTGTTCAACCAAATCAAACAGCCTGCGCCCAAACTCATTCCGTCTGTGTGAAGAAAGCTGCTGTTTCATCCTCTTGAGCTCATGTAAACACTGAGCAAGAACGAGAAAGAGCGGTAAAGAGAGAAAGATATTATTCCATAATGAATGAATCATTTGCTCAGGCTTTGATCAGTGGGATCGGAAGTACATCGATCCCTCTCGGGCACAGCGTGACAGTCCGAAAAGCCGGATTTCAGCCACAGAAGGTAGAAGCAGGTAGTGATGAAAAGGAGACGAGATGCTGGTTATCTTTTTTTTCCTTTTTAAATCACCATTGATCGATCTTAAAACGAATGAGTCGCAGAGATGGACACAGTGAGGTATTGATTTGGGTTGGTCAAAGGAGGAGAGGAGTAGGCCATCACCCATCTGATCAAACAGTCATCACAGACACTGATATCTCACTCCTATCAATAAGGAAAGTTAATCCTAGTACATAAAAACAAAGTAACTTGTTTCATGTCTTTTAAATATAGGTATATGGTGCACATAGGGAAAATAAATACATAAGGAGGTCAGACTGGCGTACAGGAATAAGAAGTTGTTCAAATTTTTTCCGTTATTGTTCCCACTGTGCATACACTGGGTCCAATTACCCTTTCCACCCTGAGGGCTAATCTCTAAAGCCTCAAGGCCTTAAATGACGCCACCTGTGTCCCCAGCAGTGGTTCTACTGGGGATGAGCTCATAAGGGCATGAAACATAATGAACACACGGACAGAACCAGAAGGTGGTTGATATTTTGTGAATCCGGGATTATTTTTTCAATATTCTTTGCTTTATGTCTATTTCTGTTCACCATCCAGACCCTTACCTGCTGAAGATCACGCACGCTGAAAATGCTGGCAAAACACTAGATATTGCTTCAAAAAGATACAAATATCACGGCTATGGTCGCACATTTTCCCCCTATTCACATCACACTGAGGCGTCCTGGTGGGTTTGTAAAGGGAGCTGTGAAAGCCATCAGAAATAGATCACACCAGCACATGTGTCATACAAGCTGTAAGAGGCAAGCATTACTCATAGAAGCCCTTATAATGAGTCTGCTTAATGATCAGCATCGACCCTCATGCCTCAGATGTATTGTCCAAGTGTGTGCGTGTGTTCCATCTATATAACTTTCTGTAGGTATTGATCTCTTTGTGCTGATTATAAATGCAACTAAAAAAAGCAACTTTAAATATCAGTGCTGGAACATTACTTTTGACATAATGGATCGTAGTTTTGACATCTTGTTTATGTAAAGGTTATTTTACCTTCCCGATAAATGTCAAAATTCACACATTAGTGTAAACAATAAACATTTACGATAATACATATACTTTTGTAGTGTTAAAAAAATAAGAGTAAATTCACATTTTATACAGAAATGTGAAGAAATGGTTTGTTTTTCCAACAGGCTGCTGATAACAAAGTGCCTAAAGATATCATTTAAAGTTGGTTCTTAGCTACATTAGTTGTTATGTGTAGACACAACACTGGTTCATCCCTTGAGTTAGGCACCTTTTTCCTGCTTGAATGATTCATTAAGTTGCTTGACAAAAAAACAAACAAGCATCCCTCTAAAAATGGTCATGTACAAGGATTGAAAATGAGTGAAAGGGGGGAGCAAACGAATAACCTTCAGAAAGCCTGGAAACCTACTGCTCAAGATAGTTTTTAAAAAAATTACAAGACAGTCTGGCTACTTGGAAGCAAAATGAAAGGATATGAGCACTGCATGGACTGCTAAAGAGTCAAAGAAAATAGAGCATTTTTATCACAAGTATGCAATTAACCACAGTGCATGCAAATAAGATATTAAGGTTATAAGTGAAATGGGATGGCTTGAGTGTGTGTTATTATTGCACGTATGCAGGTTTTTGTATCCTTGTGCATGACTTCCAACTATATCCTCTTTCTAGCCCTTAAGTCTCACCTGCTGTAAGACAGAGGAGAGCAACTGAAGCCTCTGATGTTGCTCCAAGTCATTCTGTCCCACCTGACACATACGCACATACAGAAAGCACACACACACGTTTACCAGGAACACACAGACCGGACAAAAAACTCAAAAACAACACATCAAAACAGAGAAAACACAGAATGAGGGACAAACACTGATTTTAAGGTGAATAACAGAAGAGGTTGAGATAGTAAATCATTTTTGAAGGTAAAAAAAAAAATTAATAAGCAGCCGACAAACAGACTGCAATGTAAGCACAAGCAGAAGACGATCCACAGATGTAAATCAAATCTTGTGTACTTTCCTACCATCTCCTCACCTGGTTGTTTGACAGCGCCCCCTCGTGGGAAGAAGGGGTAACAGCAGGTGAACTTGCACTGGATCCGCTCCTCCTCGCTCCTCCTTTCTGTCCTGTTTCCTTCTCCGCATCTCGCTTATGTTGTCTCTTACTCTGTCTGTTGGGCTCTCTTTTGTCTCCTCTCTTTTGTTCCTGGTCTTCCACTTTCAAATCTAAACTCTCGCATGCTTTCTCAAACCCCCTGTCCCGACTTATCCCGCTTTCTCTCACCGAGGGACTCTTTATTAGCTTCTCACTTCTTTTAATCTCTTGTCTGTTCATTTGTTCCACTGCTTCACTTGCTCTCTCTCTTGATTTGTCACTCACTCGCTGCCTCTCTCGCTCTCTGTCCTTTGGCTTCAATTTCTCTCTCTGTCTGTCACTTCCTTTATCCGCCTGCCTATCTGCAGGCCAGTTTGTGCACTCCTCCTCAGATGAGCTGCTGTCTTTGCTGTTGGCACTGATGACCAGCTGACCAAGTCTAGACTGCAGCTCCCCTTCTAGAGGATCTCTGGTTATGGATCTAGGCCCCAAGCTGCTGGATGAGAGCTCTCGCCCCAGGGTCAAGGAGGGGGGCTGAGAAGGGCTGGGGACCGTTGAATTTGGCGCCACTGTGTCCAGATCCTCTGGCTTGGTTGTCATGGCATCTGATTTGAAGGCGTCTGGTGCAGCTGTGGCCACTGGCATAGTGTCAGATTTTGGCTGTTCCTCACTTAATCCCCTCTTCAGCAGGGCGTGGAGTAGAATACCACTGTTTTCCTTGAATGTCGACATGTAAAATCAAAAGATAATCGTAAAAATCTAGCAGATAACCTAAAAACATTTGGAGATCTAAAGACTAAAGCACTGCTAAAGAGGAAAATAGCCTGAACTAGATACTTTAATTTGCTGCCTCCCAATGGTGAAACAATGCTTTACAACCAATGTCGAATAGATGCATAGATGGATTTTAAAGTGAATTCCTGTTAACAACCAATAAGGCATCACTACATTTTACCTGCACTAAGGGATAGATGGACTGTGGGTGGCTCTGGCCTCCAGTCTTGTTTTGCTCTGATGACGACTCCCTTTTGCTCTTCCTGCGCCGTCGTGATCTTCTGACGGGATCGCTTTGCCTCTCCTCTGCCTCGCTGCTGTCTCCCATCACCTAAGAACAATGACAGGAAGTAAACAGGCACATGTGTCACTGTTATATATCAGATTAACTTTCACATGCTTTTCTTTTCTAGGATCTTTTATCATCAGGTTTTAATTGAACAGAACTATTATTTCTCATCTTAAATGAACTAACTGGGAAGTGGGTACTTTTCACCTAAGGAAAATGTTTGTACTTTTCAGAGTACAAAAAAAAAGTGTAACAGCGAGAATCACTAATTCTTCAAAAGCAGCCATGACCTCTTAATCAGCAAATACAAAGCTGTAAAATAATGATATTTAATGATAAAGAGCTTTTAGTTGTTTAGAATATAGTAGTTGCACTGGAAGGTTATTTGTTCTTAGTACATTTTCCTTTGATACCATACCATGGTCAACCATAACAATAAAACCAGTACTAGGTGAAGTGAATAATATTGATCGTCTTGTGAAAATTAAACTAAACCCTTGTTTTGGACATTCATGTGGACCTAGATATGCAACAACCACCCTACATTGCTGCAGCCCAAGCATGCACTCCACATGACAAAGGCACTGGTCCTGCTTTTTTTTTGTGTGTGTGGGTGGGGGGGGGGGGGGTCTTCTTTTAAGGCTGTTATGTCAGGTAGCTCTTAGACTCGGAATCAGGATTTGGATGCAATGATGTCCCAAACATATCTGCTTTTCCAAGATGCGCTCAATTGACACTCTATCGGCTCCTCTTGTTTGCATTTTTCTTTTTGTCGTCTTTTCATTGCTTATTTGTTAATTTCTGTTATTATTCAGAGTGCATGTTCAATATGCAATAGCTTAACAAAAACAGGAGTAAGAATAAGGGGGGAATAACAGGTAAATAAGAATAAATATTCTTATCCCTTCATCGTTCCTCCTTTTGATGCTAGGTAACATTATCCCTTCTGATTCTTATCTCAATTTTATGTAGACACATTATACATTTCATGTGTAAATTCTCTAGAGCCCGACTGATATAGGATTTTAAGACTGATAGCATTACCGATATTTTGTGAAGCCAGTACTCTGAAATATCGGTCAATATTCAGTCTTTCTTCCTTGTAGAATCTCCCCAACATTTCTTATGTGTGGTTCTTTATTTTTTCAGTCATGCTTTGTCCTGCTCTGTTGGGATCAGCAGGTTGTTGTGCTTGTGACGTTCCTAAAACACATTTCCAACAGAGAAATTGCAGAGTGCCCTCTGGTGGACAACGTCAACACTCATAATATGGTTGAAGAGTGTTTCTCCGGTTTCTCATTTTTATGTAAGAGCCATTTTGTAATGTCGATCAATAGATCGACATTACAATCAATCAATCAGATCAATAGATCAATAAATATTTGCAGATATCAGCCTACCAACTACTTTGTCGGGCTCAAAAATTCTCATTATCTAGTAATACAGAAAGGACAATATTTACATCTGACTTTGTAGAACAGGATAATTCAGAGACATCACCTTAGGGTTAAAGTTCACATCCAATGACTCTGATTGGACTGGGTATGGAGAAAAGTTTTGCTGAGCGTGTTGGTGATGCAGCGGCTGGTGATGAGGGTGAAGGTGCGTATCCGGCGGTCCTTTCTTCCTCATCAGATTATGGGGTGGTTTACGGGGACACGCAGACAGCACTGATGAGGCCTCGGAGTCCGAGTTGAGAGTCTCAGTGTTGGTGTACTGCCCAGAGGACGGTGAGGTGACGGGGAGGTGCTGAGTGTAAATCCACTCTGGGTCGTGCTGCGAGTCTGTGTAGTAAGTCTCATCTGACAGTTTGCGCCGAAACTGTCTCAGCGCTGTGCCCCAGCCACCTTCATCGTCCTCCTCTGAGTCAGATCCCATCTCGTCGTAAGCGGAGACAACGCCGGACTCCTTTTCCAGCACACTGAACAACAGGCTCTTCCTCTTGGTGAGCAGGCTGGGCCGAGTCAGATGGGAACTGTGCAGAGCAATCCAGTTGCCGTCTGGGCTCTGGAGCACTGAGGATGCACCTGGATGAAAATCACAAGCAGCAGCAGGAAGTATAGAAAAACAAATACATTTCTTTAGATGTATTTTTACCTGTTTTTCAATAAAAATGAGATAAGAAAGTATAAGAATCGAGTCAACTGCAGCGATTCAATGGCTACTAAATAAAATTCTCAATACACTTACAATAAAATTATATGAGCCTAATCTAGAGCAATGCATGGGGTAAATTTCTGTCTACACCCAATTGAGATATTAGCCTGAAATCTTTAAATCTATTCGGTTATTGATCTACACAAGTTATATTCAAACTGATGAAAGGAAAATGGAAAGCTGCTCAACTAAGAGTCTGTAAGTGTGATTTTTACTCGAGTTATCCAGGCGATCCATGCTCTTCCAGGTAGGTAAAGATGTGGCTGCCTTTGGCTCCCTCTTCAGAGAAGTGTATTCCTGCAAACCGTCGTGGCCGCCACCGGCCTCAGCTCCCTCCTCCTCTGGACCCTTCTCCGGTGAGTCGTCACTGGTGACAGAGAAGGCCGACCGCACCCGCTGCAAGAACAAAGATTGACACACACATACAGAAATATGACACAGATCCGAAGAAGAAGTTCTTTGCTTTTTTTTTGTTGTTGTTGTTGATAGGAAGTTTAGACAGATTTTCAGCTGAGAAACATCTACAGAGATAACAGGCACATGGCCAGAAAATATAATTTCCATATATAGTAACTAATAAACATGAGAGCATTTGGTCCATCTGGACAGTTTACTTCCTCTCCAGCAATAAAACAATAAAAAAACAAAAACGTCAAGAACTATACCGGCTGTAATTTATCACTCTCACCAGCAGGTGGAGCTACAACACTAAGCAAATATCTACCAGAGTTCCTGTGATTGTTTTTTCTTCAAAAAATAAAAGTTAGAGTTTTATATTAGATCATGATTTTACTATACTAAATCACTAGACCTTTATTAGTTAATTTTTGTGTATTGTATATTTTTGTGTAATATTTGTGTATCTGTGGAACAACATAATTTCCATTCACGAGAGCTTCGTGGTGCGTTTTACATTTGGCAGCTTTTAAAAATCATGCCTGATCTGTACTCTGGTGCCAGTTCAAAAAATAAAATAAGTTAAGCTATACTTTATTCTTCCCCAAATTTGAGAAATTAATTGCAGAATCACTTAAAAATCAGGTTAAACACACAAAAAAATCATTCCTCTTTAAAAAGGGTGGGCTATAACATTAAGGTTTAGTGTTACAGCACATAAGTACGCGAGTGTAAATCTGCATGCTTTGTGTGTCAGTGAGTGTTTTTGTAGAGAGCTGATAAACACAGCTTATCCCATGGCAGGCAGAGCAGTCGAGGAGGATCCCTGCGTATTTCACAAGACTTTGATCTTCACTGAGTGAAACAGCAGGAAACTGAAGGCAGAGCCCCGGGGAGAGCAGCCTTGATGCTCTGCACACACACACAGGACGATGACAAATCTCCAGGAGTCCTTGTTGACTCGTAGTATGAACCCGTGCCAGGTGTGTGTACTATTGATTTGCCCACGTGTTTGTGTGTGAGAGCTTATTGTAGTAGCCATATTGTATTATGGCAACTACAACAAGGACCTTTCCCTCAAACCCACAACAGTAACTGAAACAAAACTGCTTTGCATTTTCTTCCTGAATGCTCCAACACATCATTCAGAAAAAAATACACCTTATATTAGGAAATCTACCTAATTTCAAGTGACTGCATTCATGACTAGTCAAAAAAAGAGAACTCATCAACGGTGCTACTGAAGTCACAGACTTGCTGGCAAACAGCATTCTTGTGTTTAAAACAAACAAAAACTACTGACACAGAACAAACACACACAACCACAAAAACAGAAAAGGAAAAAATCTAGTCGTTGTACTTTGAAATGAAACGTGACAAAAATGTGCAGCATGTTTGACGGAAAAAAGAAATCACAGTTCTTTAAACACACTGCAGTGCCCCTTAGCAGTGCCTCATTGGTTATGTCCTTCTTTAATATACCGGTTATGCTTTATCTGTATTATATATGGAGCATGACATCCTTCATGTGCCCCAACAGTTTAGACTGACACAGGGACTCACATAGAGAGAGTAGGAGGTTTTGAGGGGGTCTTGTGGTCCTTGTGATGAAGTGTGAGGCTGAGAAGGAGAGGGCAGTTCACTGGGCTGGATCAAAGACTGAGGCCAGACAAAGTCATACTCTGTCTGCATCTCTGAACGCTTCCTTCTCTGGATGATCTGACGGAAAAGAAAAAGAAAAAAAAGGAAGAGAAGAGGACGATGAGGAGAGAGAACATGGCAGAGACTGTGAATACAAGCTATAAGGCGTACACAACAAGCTTTCTAAAAGGATGAACTGGAGAATAGAAATGCTCTCGTACAACAGAATTTAGCCATTGTTAATTTTTAAAGCAATGATTTAATTTTCATTTAAATTTTATTATAACATTATGTGCTGAAATCTATTTCAGTATTTCAATTCAAATGAACTGATTTCCAACACGTTTGACTTTAAACTGAAAGGCAATCAAACAACTGCAGATGCCGTCTCCACTCAATATGTGCATGCAAATTAGATGCGGTGAATAAAATTAAAGTAGTTGTCACTTGAATTTTAAAGTAATTTATGCAGATTTTGACACTCTAAATTATCGTTTTCAAAGACCTTCCGCTCTTTTCTTGCTTGAGAATTATTTCCTGTGCCATATTTCACTAAAACTTTATATAAATGCAACGACTTTGGTTTGAAATTATAGAGTAAAAGCGAAATGATTTGTCAGTCCATTTGTAAAGGGTGGAGAGGAACGGCATAGCCTGAAGTGTTACTTTTTTTTTATTTTGAAAGATTTAAGCTGCAATTAATGCTTCCACATAAAAGAGAAGAATAAACCTGCATTAAAGTAATACCTACTTTTTGTACAATGGTTGTGGCGAGTTCTTCTATGAGCTCCTCTTTGTGGTCCCGCAGATATCTAGCCTCATTCTGCTTCTCCTACACACACACGCCCATGCGCGCGCACACACACGCACGCATGCACGCAGACACACAGCATATTCAGTTCAAAGTAAATGTGAATTACCAGGAGAGAGTCTGTGCAAAGGTCTTTGCCAAAAACCATGACTGTATCCCGCTGATACTGAGACCAAGAGGGAGGCAAGAGGAGAGGAGAAGTAAGAAGCCATGACAGTGATATAGGGGATTGAAAATATGGGGATGAAGAGCAGGAAGGCAATACGAAAGCTCTGAAAAGCAGGGGGAAGAAAAGAGGAGGCATAGGAGAAGAGAGTGAGAGGAAGAAGGGGAAGAGAGGGATGTCTTACCAAGCTGTCACTGAACTCCTCTGCCTTAGCAATGGCCTCCTCTATAGCCTCCTCAGCAACACGCAGGGCGACTGTGAGTGTCTCTGCCATACTGTGCCCTGGTAACACAACACAGAGCACACAAGAATAAATGCACTCGTATACATAGTTCCCTTAACTCTCCCTCTGAACTGTGTGAAAGAGAGTTTTAGTGCCGCTAGCAGCCCGTGTCTGTGGATAGTGATCCACTGCTTTGCTCCAGAATGAACTACACTACATGGACAAGAGTACCAGGCCACATACGCATTATACCTACAGTATCAACTTGAAACCCATGCCACAAAGCTCCTGGTGCACAGCTTTTGTGGTGATATTAATGCCAATGGAGATTGGGTAGTCTGCTGTTACTGAGTAAGCAAAGCATCCAAGACTTATTAAGTCCATCAGAACTGTGCACAGAGAGACATAGATACTGCTCAATTGATTTTACACATACCACGCTCAAATTCAGTTGTTAAACGACCCAATTTTTCAAATGTTTGTAAAGGCGCACTGCATGGCTAGGTGCTCGATTTTATATATCTGCGGAAATGGGACTGAAAACACCTGAATCCAAAGATTTAGAGGCGTAGCCTAATATTTTGGTCCATATAGTGCATTTTAGTGTTATTGAATATTTCATGAAATTTCCTACAGACATTCATAGTTCCCTAGAGCCCTAAATTACCTTATGACCTTTTTTGCACAAATTTTAGTTTCCAGTTATTGCAGCAGCCGTGCCATTGAAATTATACAGGTGCTTTCTATTATAAGATAAAGACCCTGCAATAATACAGCGAAAACCCCAGCAATCAGATAACCTACTACAACCAATTGCTTGGCAACAGTGGGAAGGAAAAACTTCATTTAACAAGAAGAAACCTGCACCATCTGTTGTGACTGGTTGGGCACAAGGGAAGGGACTGTGACAGGGAGCCTTCTGTCCCAAATTTAATTATAATAGCTAATGATTAAACACAGAGTGGTGTATGAACACTAAAAATGTGTTTAATGGGTGCAGCGTGAGACCATTGCTGAATAACTAAGGTCGGTTTTCAAGGTCAAGTTCAAAAAGTAAAGCTTATTCTTAAACACAGAGAGGGTGTCTGTCTCCCAAATCCAAACTGGGAACTGTTTCCACAGAAGAGAGACACGAAATCTTACGCCTCTGCCTCCCATACTACTTTTAAATAACCTGGAAGCCACAAGTAAACAGGCTGAGAGCGATGTGCTCTATTGTGGTGATATGATATTATGAGGTCTTAAAAATAAGACGGGCACTGATTATTCAAGATATTATTCAAAATGCTGGGTTTAACAGGTATCCATTGAAGGCGAGGTAATATGCTCTCTCCTTCTAGTTCCTGTTTAGTGCCTGCTTAGTTTTGAGGTTGCTAGGATGCTGAAATACAAACATCCTTTCAAATGATTTTATTTAATGTGTACAACGACCCTCAATTTGACTCATACTACGATAATTTTACCCTTGCTTTAAATCATCATAAAAGAGTGCAGTTTTTTTTGGCATTGTTGACGTACCTATAAACACAAACACACACACACACACACACACACACATTAAGCATATGGGTTTTTTTTCCTGTGTGGGCCTTTTAGAAGCTGACATTATCTAAATGGCAGATCTTGATCACTGCACAAACAGCAGATAATTACCAGTAAACAAACAAAATTGGGCTTGTTTACTGTCAGCCGCATATCTTGTTAGCATATTTATCCATTTATGAAAGCATGTACGTGTAAATATAATACGCATCTGCAAGAAAATCTGCTGTCTGTGGTAAGCACAGGGCGAGAATTTTATTTATGTGCACTTTTGCATGTCAGGAGGTTTATTTGCATTTGCATCCAGGGGATATAGAAAAGCACAAGCATGCTGATTCTACCTGTGGTTGAAATTACCCATCTGCAGTGCCTCATAACGCTGCCCTCCCATCACCGCATCCCTCACCTTCGCTCTGCTTGTAGAAGGCGGAGTCACTGCCGCAGACGCTGCCATCGTTGTCGTTGCTTCCCTCGTGAACGCTGCTTTCTGAAACACAGAGGCCGTGAAACGAAGTCTTCAGCTAAAAGCTTACAAACACAGCCTGTCACAAAATTTCAAATATCCTGCGTGTTTTAATCCAGATAATAGAATAGCTGCATATTTTTTTTTTTGTCCTGTCGCCACGTTAAAAGTAGGTTACACTGCACCAAATGTCACCAAGACCTCTTTTTCCACTCTCGTCAACTGGATTCCCAGCTGCACTTTTGTCATCTTGTCAATTTGTATTGTTTCGCTTCTTCGACTCGGTGCCATTTCCCAATTGTGATTTTAAAAAAAAGAAAGAAAAAAGAAATCAACAAAAATAAGATGACAGTTGAAAGAAAATGACAATTCATCTGTAAATTCCCTTTGTCTTTCAAACAAATGACATGTTTTTGCTCACCAAGGACACTTTCTCTTAAGCATCACAGTGCAGTGGTGTGTTGTTTTTCCTGTGTGTGTTTTGTGTCACTAATTCAGGCCGAATCTCTTGTGAGTCTGTGCTATCTTTGTGCAGTTATCTTTTTTGGAGCAAATTCCTAAAATCTAGAGTTACGGCGAAAGAGACGTTCCTGTAACTCAAGATGGAAATTTTGACAGGTCTATTCAAAGAGCTGTGAAACCCCAGAGAATGAGTGGTAGTTACTATGTGCCCGCCTTCAAAACCACATATTCCCTTAGTGGCCCATTAACTCCTGTTAGATATCTCCCCTGCGGTTCCCATTTATTGTGGCCTTTCACATCAATCTAGCTGTTAAAAAAGAATGAAAAGGGAGCACGCGGACATGCAGCTTACTAAGACGACAAACTGTCAGATGACACCAGACAGCTCCCTGGGTGAATTTCCAACTTAGCCTCTGATACAAGCCCTTCTCAAACATGAATCCTGGCTCTTTTTCTGTCCTTGGTTTTCACTTCAGCTTGTTTCCACTTTGCACCCAGAGCCAAAACAAAAACCAAACTTCTACTCAAAGCCTAGGCTTTGTCCCAACATTTCAGCCCCTGCTGCTAACAAAACCCACAAGCAAAACTAAATTCCATGATTCCCACTCTTGGCCAATCTCCTATAGCTTCTGCCGTTAATCTAGCCCCGATGCTGCTCCTGTTGGACGGGCTGCTGCCACTGACTAAATACACAGAGGCAGCAGAATGTGCCCGATGGTTTGGTGTGAGTCTGCCACTGATCTCTGCCACAGCTAACTGTAACACTGCCAAGAAAACAGGCAAACCGTTACAGACCCATCACTTTTTCACACTCTAGTGTTTCTATTGGATGAAAGGTTGATATCTCTCCTGAATATGTACATTTTGCAAGGAGCAGCGATACGTCTTATAAAAGGCTTTCGGAGCGGGTTTAATGGGTCCCATGAATGAAAAAAGGAAGCCAAGTAAACAAAAAAACAAATCCATCAAAATTACAGAAACAGCATTTTCTCCACTCCCCCATGAGAGCAGCAGTAACTGAGCCAGCTGTCAGCCGTGCTGCACTCGTCCAGCTCTACTGCAAGATGAACTGCTGTTTGTCAAAGCTCTGCAACATTATAGTGCAGAGCCCATAAGCTAGGAACCCTAAACTGCTATATTGTTTCTTTCTGAACCCCAGAAATAACAATGCAGGATGTGCCTCTACGCACTGCTTTAGAGTCGCGTTTGCCTCACTCTGCTTTGAGGGGTTGCAATAGATTTTGCGCTTCCTCGTGCATCTCCACCTGTGAGCCCAGTTCTCCCAGTTGCAGTACGGTATTAACAAGCACCCAAACTATTACACGCTCCACACCTCCTTTCCTCCTCCAAAGTTGTTTCACCTTGAATCACACAGTCCAACAGAGCGGTACTGTTCTCGCTTGGTTAGAGCTGAATTATAGTTTCTGACAGTGTGGAAGGGGACAATAGGTGGGGGAAATTACCTGCAGCTGCTCGGGACAATGTAGACACAGCAAAGACCGCTGTCACAGAAAGTGACACGACTCACAAGAATCACACACACACACACTGACTGGTAGGAAAGTGGGTGTAACTGAACATTGACACAAATTCTTCTCAACCTTAATGGAAGCAGCCTGGAGCCCGCCGTCTTTTAGTCAGTGTATATTCATCACGGACAAGCACTTTACACATTTGGCAAAAAGCTCTTCCACTCGCAATGAGCTGCAAACACAAAATTGACTTATCACATAATAAAGCGAATACAGCAAACGCGTTGGTAAACAGTTGCTTATTTAACATTCCCCTCATCGACCGCCAAACAATATATCTGTCTTACCTCATTTGCAATGCTCTGCTCTGCTCACCAGCAAAGTTAGTAATGTTTTTCAGCAAATGGTGATTGGCTGGGTAATGTATGCTTGACTTTTAACATACATTAATTTCTCAAAGCTCGTTTCATGGAAGCCACTGCATCCTGCAGTGGCTTGAAATTAGATCGGGAAGAGCAGTGAAACCAAAACAAAGAGTTTAAATGAACAGCACAATAAGCTGGACAATTTTTTTTTATCTAAAATATAGTAGAGATTTTTGATGCAGAACATAATTAGATGTGGTGAAATTATTCATATCACTAACCTTTGCAGGATTTGTATAATGACAGTGACTGCCAAAATGGTTTACCACACCATTGTTTTATTTTCCGTTTTTCTGGTCATCAATGAACCACATGTTTAAATGGTTGGGGAAAGCTGAGGTTTAGCTTAAGGTTAGCTTTACTCGTAGTTATTTTTAGGGATCCAGGAAATGAATGTAAGTCAATGTAATGACCTCTGACATAATGAAAAACAACTATATACAGTTGTCTCTTAAAATCCTTTAAAATCTTTTGAGATGTGTTATTCTCATTATGTGCTATGAGAGACTAAAGTACAGGCTGCATCTGAAATAACATCTTTAGTTCACTCATTTACAAATCTCTACATACCTACATAATAAGTTTGAATAAGATAAGAAGGTGTGGACTCTGCTGATAAATGAGTCATGTGGTGTAAGGTATTTCCCTAAGGAACCTTTCCATATGGAACGGGTGCAACATTTTTCACCCAATTTATGTGAACTGAAGAGCAGTCATGAAGTCATGAAGTTCAGGAGCCAGATGTACTATTATCATCATCATCATTATACTATAATGATCATAGCGTATGCCTGTATATTTGTTGTGTATCTTTGATTATATCTGTCCTTATGCTTCTGTATTGGTTATAATGTTATCTGTTTTGGGTTTTAACCCAAAAGGTTTTTTCTTTGGTTCCGTATTGTCTTGTAGTCGAATTCCTTGGCCATGTTCTATATCGTTCGTAGTCTGGTTCATATTCTAGTTCATTCTCCTTCTGTGATCCTTTTCTGTCTCCTGATTCGTGTTTCCGTGTCTCTCTGGTTGTCTATGTTCCCTGCCTTGCCAAGTGCACGTGTCGTACCCTGAGTCTCAGCATGTGTGTGTTACTTCCTGTTTTATTTTGATAGTTCCTTAGCTTGTGTTTGTGATGTTCAGTCTGTCAGTCAGTTCATCTTGTTGTCCATCTATCAATTAGTTCTTACACCACCCTATTATAGTTATAAATTAAAATGATAATTTCTTGCTTTCTTTGTATTTTGCCAGCAATAAAGTTAAGTTTACCTCTATCTGCTGAGTCCTGCATCCAGGCCTGCTACAAACACCGTCTCACATAACAGACCAATTCTTTTATAAATGTTTGTGAAGGCACACTAAACAGCTAGGGACTGAAATCAGCCTGAACACACCTGAATAACAAAGATTAAGAGGTGTGTTTCAATGATTTTGTCCATATGGTGAATAATGGAGAAATACAGTACACTACATAGGCTAGTAAAAATTATAGTGTGTCACTAAAAAGAACGCAGTAGTCTATAATTAAAAAAACAAAACAAACAATCAGAACCTAAAACTTGAAAAAAACAACTAAATGTTCCCCAACCCGCAACAGTGTGTGTAACCAGTTAACTACACAGCGGTTCAAATTACAGCTCCACAGACAGAACGAGAACTATTGTGAAATGTTTTTATTGACTCTTCTAACTGACCAATTGAGAGCAGTTTACTGTATAATTTATAGCTTTGGCGTGTTTGTGGAAACACATCTTGACACATGAAGGATGATACAGAGTCCACACAGAAACACTGCCTGTCTGAGAGGCTGCAGTATGCATCGTACATCTTCAGCTCCAAAGGCTGAATAAATACAACCAAATGAGGCAACGTTTGCGGAGTCTTGTCAATGGCAGTGTGAGAATAAGCCAGAGGCTCAGAGCAAGAGTCCCGTGTGAACAGCGTGAGTTGGCGACCCTGCTGATGACGTTTAAATATGCAAAGTAGGTTGCCCCAAGAGACTGCTGACTGAAAATGTTACCATGCTACAACGCTGATAGCGATTTTATGACTGATGACTGATTTATGAGCAAACGTACTAAAGTAAGATTGCAAAAATAGTAAATAATATATTTGCTAAAGCATATGCCACTGTGAGCACATTGATTTCTGGATTTCACCCACAGGACGTCTATGCCTACAACCTTAACAAGCTCATGAATGTAGCTAACATATTGCTCTAGAACCTACTTGTCCTTCTAGAGTGCTTCAATCTCCAACCTCTTTAATGCTTCACATATAAGACAGAAGCAGTGTAGAGTCATATTTTATTAAATTTTAAGGCATTACAGTTAGATGAAGAACTTAATCTATTTTATGCGTTGTCTTACATGAATAACAACCGTGCACGGATATTGAATAATATGGTTTAATAGGCCACTGTGTGTAGGAGAAATCCAAATTCTCTGCTGTGTTGGAATAAAAAATATTGATTACAAAAGCAAGTGGAACTGCATGCTCCCATAAACAACTTGGGTTATGTTGATTGAAATAAATAGAGTGTCATAAAACAGACTATGTGGAAAGAAAGAGGAAACAAAAGAGAGTGAGGGTGCATAAATAAATGAGCCAATAAAGCTCCACTTAGAGCATTCCTGAAGTGCCAGCAGCAGCAGCAGGAGGAGGAGGAGGAGGAAGACGAGGAGGAGGGAGGAGAGTCTAGGCCGTTTCCTTTCAATTACTATGCAGCATCTGGCAGCACGCACAGTCTCATAAACAAAGTCCTCAGAACAATGGCTTAACTGACAGTGTGTCTGTTCACATCATGAAAGGCTAGGTCGTGAAGGAAAGTAACGTTTATTTATCTCTTTAATTTCAGAGAGAATTTGGCGTTTTACTCATCTTTATTTGAGATGAAGTCAAAGTCATTTAAATCTGTCATGAAATGTGAGACACACGATGTAAGGTGTCCAAAGAAATAACTTCATCCGGGGGGGCTTCTAGCACCGGAATGCGTGTGGGTTCATGCGTGATGAGGAATTAATTAGTATCAGGGCAAACACGGCCTTTAAAGTTCAAATGATGGCAGCGAGCAGTAAAATGAAGGAGAAAGGAGAAAAAATTTTCCACTAATTAACTGCGGCTTTCACATTTTCATCTTTTTTTTTTTTTTCACTTCTGAAAAAACAACCAAAGCCACCTGCAGACCGTAATTACTTAAAAGGACTGACTTGATGACTTGAAGCAAGCAGCCGATTGGACTAATCTTTCTAATGCAGGAAGCAGGTCACGAACAATGCTGTTTAATGACCCGAGAATGCTGCCCTGAGTCAGCCAAAATGCTCATTTGGGAGAAGAAGTAAACGTTAATCCCACACAAAGCACTGCATAAAACAAAAAGATAAAAACAAACATTATGGCGGAAAATCTTAAGAGCTTAGACATTAGTGTAGGAGTAGTTGAAAAGAGGAGTGGGATGTATAAAAACTACTAGAAATAATGCAAGATAGTGTTAAATCCAGGGGCTAAAGATCAGAACTTTCAGTGCATCAACACACACATACTGTATCTAAATGAATGCCAGCAGAAGCAGTTGACTTGTTGACACCACTAAAAGTCCAAGCCTTTTAGTTGTTTGCTTTAAACATCAGTAGCTCTGAGCTCCCGGTTAACATTTTGCCCTTTAATCTTTGCACAGATACAGAGCCCTGTACTAGGAGTCACCAAGCTTTCGGCTCAAAGAGCCCAGCCAATCAAAAGAAAAGATCCCACAAATGATAATAAATGATTTCCATGACTGTCTGGTGCAATAGATTTATCATAAAAGGTGCAAAACAAGGTCTCAAATGAGGACAAATCTCTTATAAAAAATAAGAGATCTGAATATATCTAAAATAATTCAGGAGGTCCTTGGGTTTTGTTACTACACTCTGCTTTTTCTGCACTATTTTAGAAGAACAGCACAAAGACAGACTCAAGGTCACTGTTCACATTGTCCTGTCAGGGACTTACTAGATAAGCTAGTAGTTCAGTGCTGAAGGTTGAGACTATAATCAGTCAATGGACAGAAATGGATTAGACCAGACCTCATCCAGGAACATTTAAAAGAATTTGCCTCATGAGCACATAAAAAGCCGATCCAAGGTAAAGTTGTACTTAAAAGCAATTTGCTGTTAGCATGGAAACACATTCTGTATTATTGTAGCTGCACTGAAGCATTCTACCAACACATGTGAATTGTGTGAATCCAGTTTTCCAATATGCATCGCATTCAAAAGAATGAGAAAAATGATAAAAAGGAAACTCCTATGAAAAAGATTTGCACAACTGTTTGCAGCTACACATCAAACATTTGTAGTTACATCAGGTTTACTCACACTCCTGCTCCTCTCCCCCTCAACTTTCTCACTACTGAGAACTGAAGGTGATACGATGCCGGAGGATTTCTCAAGTCACTGTCACCTTCCTCGATAGGTAAGCCTCCCGGGCAATTGAAGGGATGTGACAGCAAACACAAAAGGCAGGAGAAAAGTAGGACATCACTAATCCTCCATTTGAAATGAATGAGATTTAAGTGTCAGAAAAAAAAAAATCCCCATTCCTGCTCTTGATCTTTTATAACCAACTCACCGCACTGCGTTTCATGGCATATTTTATGATGTTATACCATAAAATTAGACTGGAGAGGCAGGGAGATATCTATAAACATTACATTGTTATGGAGATATTTAATCCAAAGCGAATCTGTTATTTAAAAAAAAATGCCAACAGCCAATATCCAATGTTGGCTAGTGCACTTGCACCAGTGGAACAGAAATACATTTTAGGAAAAGCACAGCTGTGACAAAATACATGAACATGGAACGATGTTTATTTATACTAGGCAGCCACTTTTTTAAGCACACCTGATCGACTGCTCAACAGCAACTCAACAAGAAGAACAACCTACTGACACCATGTCAGACACAAGCATTTTAATTTCCTAAGCTCCAGAGCAGACAAGTGGTAAAACCGGCTGATTTGAAACTAATTTAGAACTTTGAATGACTATTTTTATCAAGGTACTAGCACGATGCCACATTTTACATGACAGACATCTTAATTCTATATAACCAAACACCTAGCCATGCTCTAGCTACGAAAAAGCTGATAACCAGCATTCGTAAAGCTCAATAACATCACATTAGGGTTGTGCTGCTGGACCATGATATCAGGGACTGATGATGGTCATTTGTTCTTCATTCACTATGTGCTCACACACTACTCTGCATTTAATCATTAGTTATTATTAATCTTTGGCTCTCTTCTGCAGTGTGTCTTTTGTCCTGACTTCCACACATCACCCCCAACCAGTTAGAGCAGACAGCGGCCCCTCCCCGAGCCTATCAGAGATTTCTTCAAATTTTTTCTTCCCACTGTCGCCAAGTACTTGTTCAAAGGGTGTTGTTTAAATGTTGGTATTTTCTCTGTATTATTTTTGGGTCTTTACCTTGAAATATAAAGCACCTCGAAGTGACTATTCCTGCTGGTGCTATATAAATAAAATTGAATTGTACTGAATTGAATTGATGAAGGTGCCTGTGCAGACAGAAAGGCCCCAGCCAGAAAGATCCTGAACACAGGAATCCTCTTATCCCATCATGGAGGTGGCCAGTGTTGTTTTGATAGGTTTGAGAACCAATGATTATGTAGCACCACAGTTCAGGTAATTTAAGTGGGAAGAAAATGACTGAAGACAGAATCTGTGGGCCCCCCTCCTACATTGTTAGTGTTTCCAACCTTGGCATCAGCAGTTTTGTACTCCTGCGCCAGTGCCAGCTTGGAACTGATTCTTGATATTTCATATCAGCATTCAAATTTAAATGGTTTCATACTCTGTCATTTGCTCTGTGTACATAAGAGAAAGAAGTGTTTTCCCTCTAGCCATGACACTATATCATATCTCTGCTGTTTTCTGTCAAATCTAATAGCCTCAGTTTGTTGACATGTTGGCTCTTATTCACCGCAGGCTAAGAGCTGAATGCTAAAATGTTTAAGAAAGACTAATGCACAATTAAAAACAAAACATTTCTTTTAATTTGATGCTATATTCCCCATCAAAGGCATTAATTACTAATTTAACACACATCCGGATCAGTGCTTTGCATCTGCCCGATTCCACTTAATCAGACACTTGGATCAGTTCTGAGAAAACCAAAGAGAATAGACGGATGGATGATTCGCTTTAAGTCTTCTATCTGTCGTCACTGATATGCGATTTGCTGGTTTTCAGAGAACGTGGTCACCAACACTTCATCCATTCTTAATGTGAAAAACTCCCCAGGCGCCACATTGATCACACAGAGCAGCACTCGCATCCTTCTTCGCACACGCAAATGCACATAGACGGTCGCCACGAAAGAGCATCGCTGCCTTCCACAGGAAAAGATGGACGTGAAAGCACAAAGAGCATGTTCTGTTCCTAGCGCGACCTTCTCTTTGTCCCCAAAGAGAAGGTCGAGCTCTGTCTTTGGAAACACGATAGATGTAGAACAGTCACATCACTCCCAACGGCCATCATGTCAGCTGACATTTCACACTCGTATGGAACTGATTTCACTTCCAGTGGCCCCTCAGTGATGAAATATTTAATATTCTTTTCTATAAAAGCAGACTATATTTCACATATAGCTGGGGATGGTTTATGAGGCCGCTTTTCTGTTTGCATGAAGAAAAGAGATTATTAACATTCTGGCAGAGTTTCTGGGCTACATAATAAAAACGTATTTTTCTCGAAGCAAAACAGACCAAATGAGATGGTGCAACATCGGCTTGTTAATGAGCAACATCTTTATAATTGATCCCCCCACCACCACCAGCACCACCCACTGCAATCTATTGCTGATTTACTTGCTGTCCTTATTATTCTGTTGACGTTAAAGCTCAGCAGTTCTGATATAAATCGTGTTAATCTGTTTCCCTTATAAACTTGTCAAAAGACTTGACATATTTAATTATTAGCAGCTAAAAAGAGGTTTTGGGAGCAATTTTCTTAAAGTAAAAGCCATTATTTTTCTCAACTTTAGTTCTGACTTTGTATCATCTTTTTTTTTTAATCTCTTTTGAGTTTGAGAGAACACAAAGGCGGTGGATGCAGGGTGAATGATAATATATTTTATACAAACACAAAAATAAATACACAAAATGAAAAATAACTGTGGGAATAATCTCTGACAGTGAGGAAATCCACAGCTCTCCTGTACAAAACCTGAATGGCCTGCACACATCACAGCATATCCATATCATATGGGCAGTCTGCTAGCCAGTTACCGGGAGTGGGTGTGAGTGGGTATTTGAGCATTGGAAGCGGTGTAATCAGTTGGGCTCATGCAAGCTGGAAGACCATGAGCAGAGTCACATAATCCCTCCTCCTCCTCCCCAGATGGAGGAGAGGAGAGGACCCAGTGCAAGAAGAATGGGGAGGAGGATCGATGATTACAGAAGAGAAAAGTGGAGAGGAAATCAAACAACTAGAGGTTTACAAGGATGATCATTTTGTCCACTGACATACCAAAAATAAAAGCTACAGTCACAACAACAACAAAAAAATCATGATTATCCCATGAAAGCTTTGTACTTCTCCCAGAAGGACACCCTACTGTGAAAATGAAAGAAATGAACTGCAAAATGTCAAAAATGCCTGGAAGCCACTGAGTAACTGCATGTTTAGTTTAGTTTTTTTAAGATTAAGATTGATGCACAGAGCGCAGATGTAAAAACAAAACAGTCACATCAAAGCTGAGCAATCAAGCTTTAAAAACCAGCATTTTATTGCTTTGTGTGTTTTCTGATCACTTTTAATAACACCATATATTTGCTAAACTGAATTGTCACCATGTTATTAGACATATAGACATTAGACATATAATTGTTGCTCTGGACATCACACATTTTGATCCTTGGTATGCAGAATTTGGCCAATCCCATTAAAAGGAAACAACAATAACGCCACAGTAATAATTACTATAATTTGCATTGCAGACTGTTGTACTATAGCTAAAATCCTCTAACGTGTGCGTTACGGAGTTGCAAATATATTTCATTCTGGCTGTGCTATTCATTGTGCCTCGCAAATCACTTTAGAAATTCGAGACAAAATAAACTTGATGTATTCCCTAAACATCTCAAGCTCATCTAATCGTGCCTCAACTCTGACCTGATTTATCCCCTCTGTGTTCTTTTCCTCCATTTAATCCCATGTACCAGGATATGAAATAATGCCTTGTTGTCAGCCACAGGGTGCAGCCCGATCATGGCGCAGCCCGGTCAAAACAATGTTATGTGGAGCAGAGGAAGGCTGCGGAAAAAAATAAATAAAAATCTGTTGGTATATACAAGGAGGAAAGTGGCCTGAACCTGAGATTAAGTGGCAGGACTTATCCGGGGGGGTAGCTTAACCATGACCAACTCCAACACTCGTGAGCACCAGCAGCAGCAGCAGTGACTCACCCACTTGCACGAAAGGCTAGTTCATAGGTGCAGAAGTATTTAAAAAAAAAACAGGAGAGTAATTTGAGTGACAAGTTTTCTCAAAACAACAAAAAAAAGTGTCAAAGGAGGAGCAGTGGCGAGTTTCACGTGAGCTGAAGATGTGCATGGGTGTGACAAAAATCTTTGTTACCGATGCCAAAGCAATTAGGCAACACATTACACGAGACGGCAAAATCGCATAAAACAAAGCGAGTGACCATTTAACAACGCGGACTAATGAGCAATCAAGTGAGCTTGGCTGCGTTTACTCTTAATGTCTGGCCAAAACCAAGAATCTCTATTCTCTGATCATCTTTACAGCCAAACCAGCGAAACTGCTTTAATCACAGCGAGATGCGGACGCTGCCAAAGAAAGATGGTATCTAAAATCAAAAAATGCCGAAGGGAATATTCAGAGGGTTAAAAAAAAAAATACACGCCAATTAAAAAAAGCATCATAACATGCAGGAATGAAGTTACCTGGGAGATCAGAGAACGTTCCTCTCTCGATGATGTGCTTTCTGTACAGAGTCTTCAAAACCTTGGCACTGCCGAACCTCCTGAAGCGACTCTTCACATTATTGTAATACCATTCGAGCGACTGCGTCTTCAAAATCCTGTAGAAGCAAAAGAAAACACAACATTGAGTCAAAATGAACAGATGGCAATAAAAGTGGTAGGGTTAAATTTCACTATAATCACAGCAGGATTATAAGTTTGAGCTTAATCCAAAACAATTAAATCTGCATAAGCTGAGTATCTTCTAATAATTACAGAGTTGGGCAGCCAACCAGACCTTATAGATCAATTAAGAAATGAATGGATTTATTACCGACTAAGAAGAGAAGCACACAGGACTGTGGATCTGTTTTTGTGGACTTTTCACATGTGTTTTAATTTAAAGCAAATCATTAGCTTTTTCAAGGCTTCTCCCTCTTGCTATGTGTAGGCTGTATAGAAGCTACAAAATCATTTGAAAAGCACTGCTTTGCAGCATCTTAGCAGCGTCTTGTGTGTTTGACAGCAGTGGATGCTTGTGGTTTTCAGATCTGTCGTCACATCATTTTCCAGGCCTTTTCTTATTTCTTGATGCACGGGCCAGCGTGGATGCTTGAAGGGCAGCCAGGCAGACCTTAGCAGTGAGCAGATGATTACATAAGCAGTAATTCATAACGGAGAGGGTTATGAAAAGCCCTCAGAAAATGCGCTCCCTTTGCGCCAGTGTTGCACTGGATTGCATGAAACTCTGCCAACTTTGTGGTTTATCTTGCACTCCCTCCTGCTCTCCTCGTGCTTTTCCATGCCACTGTCACTCACATGGGAGGCCAAGCAAAGACATATTCACTGTTCAAGCAAAGAAAGCCACAGAAACACACTGTATACATTATAGTACACAGTTAGGGTTTGTATATTTCTGAATATGGAACAGTCTTCACAAAACAAATCACCATAACTGATGAACATTTCCTTTGTAGTTTGTCTCAACTTAATTTCATTTGTCCGTGTGTTACAACAACTTGTACATGAAAAAAAACAAAAAAACACAGACACATTAAAACATAATAATTGATTAATTATGCTTTGACAACACTGAATCAGCAGTGGAAAATATCCTCAAGCAAAAGTTCAATAGTCTGCTTTTTATTTTTCTTCAATATGAATGAACAGGCTTCAGGTCTGAGAGCCGCGGCTGCGAGCACACAGTTCTCTGTGCAAATATGACTCCATGCTGCACATAAAATTGGCTCTATTTCCTATATTATGAAAGAGCAAAGGGAAAGAGCTCGAACAGACATGGCAGAGTTTTTTAATGTGTGCAGATGTTGATGCTTCTGCTCAATGAGTGGACTGGTTGTGAAAAGGGAGGGTGAAAATAGCTATTCTAATAAAGGGATGTGGAGTGTCCCTGAGGCTACATGGTCTGCCACATCCATCCCCTCCTCCCTCCTTTTTAGCCTCCCTCCACTGGATTTATTATCCTCTGCTTCTATCAGTTGGGCTGCTCAATGGGCCTCAGCTCCTTAATTTCATGCCACGGGGTCAACCCAGTCAATTTAATGGTGGCTACTGAGCTCAAGTAAAAAAAAAAGGCCTGGCTCTTTTTCATCTCCATATGGGCTTGGGGAAGGAGGTACAGACATGAATCTGCGAGTGCAACGCAGTTATGAGCTGGCGTCATATGAGCGAGAACTACAAATAGGGTCCATTTCTGAAACGAGCTAGTGCATCTGGGCAATCTTTAAAGTGAAGGAAATACTGCAGGAAATGAAAGTGCTCCAAAGCGAACGGGAAATGAAGTTGTATGCCTGAGTAGCATCTATGCATACAGCACAATGAAAATAAGTATCACTGACTGTCTGCTAAACCTCATGGCCATTTGGAATTTGTTACTACTGCTATGCCCTACTTTCTATGGGCTTGATATCCACAATACTACCTGGAAATGTGGATTTTTTTTTCTCTTATATTATGACTGTTTAACATACTAATAGTTACCACCATAGTCAATTAAACTTGTGTTTAATTAGAATATGCTGCCTCTGGATTTCTTTAAAAAAATCTTTACCTTTTAAAATATCTTCAAAAAGGCATACTGAAAGCACACTAAGGATATAGACACCAGACAGGTGAAGACTATAACACTGATCATCTCAGAGTGAAATGGTTCTCTGGGAGGCTTTATGAGATTTAGAAATGATTGGTTTACATTGTAGACAGCATCCTAACTTATTTACAATTGGGGTTGTATTTTATATATACATATACAGCTTAGCTTCACAGTGGCCCAGAGCTTTTATTTCTTGGTTTGCCAGTCTCGCTGGCACAAAAAACAGCTGACCATTAAATGCAATCCCCAGCTTAGACATCTGCTTCGTTCCATACCAGTAACACAAACTTTTTATAGTCAAGCGCTCCCTTTAAAAAAAGACAGATGGATTAAGGACAGAGGGAGAGGCGTCTTGATGAATGAAGCATGACATTGCTTCCCTGGAGTGATCTGATCTAAAAAGAAGATGAAGAAGGGAGGAGAGTAGAGTGGATAAGCAGAGGCTTTCAAGCAAGAGCTCCACTGTTGTGTGAGCTTCTGCAAATACTCATGCACACTTTCATAATGAGGCTGGGAGATTCCCTGATGCTAAGCTGCTGCATGAATAAGAGGGATTCCTGTGGTCTCCTGACGCTAGGTTTACCCTTCCTTCATCATCACTTTGCTCAACTCCCTGCCGAAGCTTTGGAACCAGCGCTTCATTTCTTAAAAGGGCTTCTTCTCTACCCCGTATGCCCTCTGTACTTCAGAAACCAATTTGCACATCTAAATGAATCCTAAAGAAAATATATATAACAGTATGTCAAAGAAGTGCAATAAAAGTAGCTGGATTTGCTGACTTCCCACCTCCCCCACAAAAGGGAAACCATTATCATAATTGACTTTCTGTGCCTTCTAATGAATTGGTTCGGCTTCTGTTGAAGTTGCTGTAGAGCCAACAGAAGGAGAAAGGTGGGGGTTGACTATTACAGCACATCAAACAAACCCCATTCTCCTCTGAAGACATGCAGAGAGATTGATCTTGTTAACGTAAGATGAAAAGATGAAAAATTAGATTGTTTTCAGTTCCAGGTTTAGATCAAAGTGCCTGATGCAGGGAAGGTTAAAACTCACAAGTTGTAAGGTCTAACTGAGGCAAAAGCTCAATTCTATACAATACAATCCTGTTTTCTATACACAAACTCAATAACTCAATATTTTTACCTCATAAAAAGTTAAAGTAGTCTAAACTAAGTTTTCCATTCTTTCACCTAACCATAAAAAACTTTAAGCCACCAGCCCCACCAATGTCTCTGTTAACACAGTATTCAATAGAATTTGTCTTTATGCAGATGACGTGTTACTGTCTGTTTAAAAAAAACCCTCTAGCCAACAGAAATATCCATCCATCTTTCCATCCACTTCCTCTAATCCAGGTCTGGGTTACAGGGGCAGCAGCGTAACCAGAGAAGCCCAGACCTTGATTGACATTTTTCAATGTATTACTTGTGCCATCTCCAAAGTTAAGTCACCCAATGGCTCCAACGGCGACCGTAGAGGCTATCTAGATACAATATTTAGCTCAGTGACATTTTTGGATATTGCAAGCTATGGTGAAGAATCAAAGCTTGATCAGGGAGAGAATTTAATTCTAATTTAAGAAACCGAGAAAGACGAGAATTAATGTTGTTCCTCCATATCTTTTGCTGCTTCTACAGTGGTGTGTTTGAACAGATTAGATTTATCTAGAAGGGAGAAGTGGGAATGAGTGATTGATTTAACATGTGCACTGTAAACTATGGAAACAAAACCAGGTCAATAGAAAAAATACTGCACCACTATACCATGTGACTGAATATATGATTTAATTTCTTTGTGTGTTTTATAATAATACAAACTACATATGCATTATATTCCACTTTGCTCCTGTCCCTAGAGCACCTGGTATTTTTTTCACTTCTTTCTCCTACTGTCTTTACATAATGTCAATGACATGGGATGTCTTGAATATCATCTCAGACACTCAGGCCCACCTCCTTTTCAAAACCTTATCTTTTTTAGGGGCAGCCAATTAGAAGAAAGGTGGCTTAAAGGTAGGGTGGCTTTAAAGTAAATGTAATAAAGGCCAATGGCTACTGCCAGTATTTATTACCTCTCATTTAAGTGAAAGATTAAGAACCTCAATAATATTTTGAATAATATGGAACTGGAAAAAATCATAATAGTTTGAGATTAGGAAGAAATTAAAACCTATATCTGTTTTAGTAATCAGGCAGTTGCTTTTTTATCTGTGTTTTTAGGACTATAGCAGGCCATGCATACAGTTTTAAGATGCAAAGCTGGGAAAAATGTTGATTATTTTACATTATACTGTGTATATATGCATGTTATTGTAAAATAATTTGCACCATTTTCAGCTTGGTGTTAATAGCAATGCAGTCTGTTTTAGTATATCACAGCACTAAAGACATCCTAAAATATAGGCATTGGCAGACTAGACTGAAGAAAAAGGACAAGGTTGTGGGTCAACTGCAATGCCCATGAGATTTTCTGCAAACCTGGGCAGAGCCGTACAAACCTGTCGGTATGATTTAAAACAGCGTATGGCTTGCAAGAGGCAGGAAAACAATGCTCACACAGCAGTAGTCCTGTACATAACCTTTCCAGGAAGCAGCGTGAATATTGATCAACTGCCTGTTCTTCTGTGATTGACATTTTGGATAGGCAGGGAGAGGAAAATAAAAAGAATACATTATTTAATAAGGCGGTAAGAGGTGTATTTGTATTTCATGCACCATTTCTCCTTTTCTACTTTAGTGATTGTGTCTGTGTGCTTTTTATTTCTGCATCCTTTCTCTTGCATGCATTATGTTCCTGCTGAAATAAATAATGTGCTCATTAAAAAAGGCACCTCAGCTGTAAATTTATTATATAAAACGCCAAAAGTGATGTTCAAATTCGGGTAGAATAAAAACCCAAACAACACATTGCATGCTCCTCATTTAGAAGTCTGAGTGCACTGACCATATGATCAGGGTCTGTAGAGAACACAGAGCATCTGTTTCTATGTTACCGTCTATATATCACAGGCAGAGCAGGGGGGGTCACCTAATGACCAGCGCACTATGACCGGAGCATTGTCATGCTGCGTGTGTTTAAATATACGCAGGATTTAACTTGGACAGTTGCTTCAGGTTCAAAGTAAGGTGCATTGGCACATTCATTGCACAAATCTGTGTCTTTAAAAAGTATATAAATTTAGGCACAGAACAGCTTCAAGCAATGGGCAGGCAATTTACCCTTCTCTCTCTTCTTTCTGCTAGCTTTCTTTCAAGACCAAAAGCTTTAATCCTTACTCTCTCCCCATCTCTTTGCCTCATGCGTGTCCATCCTGCTTTTTATCATTCAGCTCTCTCTTCAGACCTTCACCTTTTAGTGTCTTACCCATGAAAGTGCTGGCAGCTGAAAGACCAGAGCACTGTATGGAAATTACTATGCTACTTATGCACTGCCAAAACTGCTTTCTTAAAAATCAGTTAATCAATGAAGGATTACACACTGAGCTTAATTAATTTCTTTCTGAAAGAAGTGACGCTTAGATCAATCAATGTTTACTCATGAGAAACATTTAATATTCTCCTTCAGGATGATGCAGAAAGTTTACAAGTTTAGTTTGTGAAATGTTGAAACTTCAAGATATCTTATTTAGAACCATATTTTATCTAATAACTAGCATGATACAGGGTATTGCAAACAACATTTGCTCCATTTCTCAGATAGTGGTACGCGTACCACTAGTGGTACTTGGGCTCTCTCTGGTGGTACGCGGGAAATCTCTAATCTCTATTTTTTTTTTTTTTAAGATTAAATAATATACCATTGTGGAGGTATGCAAAGACAACACAAGAGTTCCCGAGGCTTTTCTGGGAGCCGGAGTCAACCAGAAAACGTCTCCCCGAGCGTGAGCCCTCTATGAAGAGCAGGCTTTCCTCATTGCCAACGGTCACGGTAGCTACAGAGAATCGGTGGGGGCACGGAACAAGGGAACTATCACCTGGATGCTGGAGCCCTAGTAGCCAGGAGAACACGATGCACTTCTTCTGAAAGTGAGCGGTAATCCTTCGCGGCCAGCAGCGTGGAATTGGTGAGGCTAGCTCGCACCGGCAACTGTCAGAGGAAAATGTGAGTGAAGAGGAATCCGCCGTCATCCGTTCATAGCAAGGACAGCGTGCTCATCCAGGCCTGAGAGGGAGAGGGAGAGAGGAGTTTCTCGGCCCGGAGTAGCGCCACAGCAGGAGCACCTTAAGAGCAGTGTATTTCCCTTGGGATCCTGGAGGAGGGTCATCACACAGTGGGTGAACAGCGGATCCAGCGAGGCCACCACATGATGGTATTTTGTGCTGTTGGCTGAAACACCACGAAGAGCAAACTACGCTTCGATGTGCACGAACCACGAAGGAGGGTCGTGAAGCCAAAAATCCAGTAGCTTAACCGCCACAGCAAAAATTAAAATGCGTCCGACATAAATAAAGATAGAAAACTAAACAGCAGTGACGTTTGTAGTGTTACTGAAGTTGGACTAGCTGGTATATAACAACGTGGTGCTTGGTGGCTAGCTACACAGCTTAGGTTAGCATAATATAAACACAGTGAAGCTGGAGGATGAACGCTAACTTTTTTTCCACTGATAACATGAGGGTTCCCGATGCAATCGCATGGCAGAATGCTGTAAATGTCCCAAACGTCAGTCAGGAGAACAACTGCAATATAAGGTTAGTCATTAATATACTTCTGCATGGGCTGGGCTGTAGTTATAACATAAGGTTTTAAAAACTGAATAGTGGTGATAAAAACCAAGAGAGGCCGACAGTGATAACATACTTTTTAAGGGGCTTTTTCAGATTAAATAGCACAAGATACAAAGCATTAAAACGTGCTAAAAACACAACAGCCTTACCGAATGCTGAGTAATTTGGACCTGGAAGCAGGTTTTATCAGGTCATCACGTAAAGACCAGATATCCTACTTGCTGTGAATGTTTTAATGTAGTACAGTTGTTATTATTATCACTTCCCACATCCTGTTTATGACAGTTAAAATAAATAACATTTATATAAGAAATAAAATTGTCTCATGTAAACTGTATGTGGTGTTAAATAGGCCTATACTACTGTACTTTAATGTCGATCATAAGAGTGGTACTTCAAGAGCAATATATTTTATGAGGTGGTAATTATTATGAAAAGTTTTAGAACCACTGCTCTACTGTACAGATACATGTAATAAGAGCATTTGACCGCTTTGTGACGGGTGCCGACCAAATGGAAGTTTTTAAATTATGAGGGTCTAAGGCTAAGTTTCAATTGGAGCTTGAGATTCACCCCTCGTTGTACAATTTTGGCATGGATTACCTGTCTTGTCATTCACACATTGTCACAGAACAGGCAGTCTTGTCTTGAAAAAATACTTTATTTGAACAAAGAGAGGCTTTCATATGCTACCTTGAGAGCAAACAAGACTCGGCTGACGTTGACACAAATATCTACACAGTGCAGATATTCATTGGTTATATTTTTCAGCCCTTTTTTGTTTGGTTGTCTTTTTCGTATTTCTACAGCAAGCTTTGAATTTCATGACACACACCATTTCATATCACAGACAGTGCAATTTTCCACTGGATGGACTACAGTTTTGGCATGTCTACACATTACAATTCTTTTTTTGAAGTTGCAGCGTGATCCAAATACACAAAAATGGCATGCGGATAAAATTTAGGAAAACCAGAAACCAACCTATGTTTCATGACCTGCAGTCTCAAGCAATTTTGAGCTCTTTGTTAATCTCTCTCTTCCTGCGTTTACAGTTTGAACTACAGTGGGAAAAAAACAGCCTGTAATGCTTTTACTGCTCGTCATACAGTATGAAATAGAATATGGTCAACATTTGGAGAAATTAGCAAAGTGAACCAAAATTAGGGCACATACACGGTGGAGTAATTGAGCATTTGAGAATTAAGTAAGGGCACTGACCACAATTTGGCTCCTGTAACAGCTGGCCAGATGTGTCGTCATGTGTTGCTGTTCAGTTGCACATGTGGGTCTGTTAAAAGTGATGTCAGACATATTTACTTAAAACCACTCCATACGCAAGCTACATGGCCATCTGGCAAAATCAGAAAGCTACAAAGAAGGTTTTTTTTCCACCAGCTGTGGTGCATTTACATATTTTTTGATGTGACTGTATAGAGCATATAGGAAAAGGAGATAATCTGCTCTCAGAGTCCTCCTCCTGCACAGCTAGAGCACCACATGGGATTTTAAGCGGAGCATGCGGAGAGGCAGAACGCTGCAGCAACCCAGCAATGTGGGAAATTTTGTCACAGAATAGACCGCAGTTACGCTTTCCACCACACAAGTCCTTCTCCATCTGGCTATTCTGTGTTGATAATGAAAACTGCAGCTCCCTGCAGCCTTTACCTGGGCAGCTATCTGAAGCCAAAATCATGGACAGGCAATATGATTAGAGGCCGAATGAGGCGAAAGCGTGTAAACAAAATGAATTAGCTAAATGTCATGTGAGAGAAATACAAAGCTTGTGGTTGTAATTAAATCTCAATAAGATGGCATCGCTGGTGTTTTGAATTTTTTTTTTCCTAGGTCACTGTGGGAACCCTGATTTTATCCTCTTAACGTCATCAAACACCTCAGTGAGGAAATGAAAATGCAGTCAAATAAAAAGGATTTTAGAGATTACATAATAACTGAATAAAAAAAGAAGAAGCAGGGAATATATGTTTTTTATATCCCCAATTGTACAGCATCAAAGGTGGAAGAAGTTATTTAATGTAGCAATGTAAGTTATTATTGAGATTATCCTGTAATGAGAAGATCAGTCCTCCTAATTGCAAATGTTTCCATCAACAATTATCTTGCAGAAATGCCCTTTCCCTATTGACCCCCGTATATGCTCAGTAATTGCAAACATAGCTGAATAATAATGTCGGCTATGCACGTACACTGTATGAAAGGGAAAAAAATCAGTCAGTGGGAAATGAGAGAAGGGTGTGCTGAATAGAGGTCATTAACCTGATTCAAACCTCAGACATTCTCCGCAAGTTACTTTGACAAAAGGACAGAAAGGAAAAAAAGTGGTAATCCTGAATGCTGAAGCTGCCAGAGCTCAATGTGCCGAAGTGTCATTCTTAACAGCCTGTTAGAGAGCAGGAGGACCAAGCCTGACAACACCAGACAGGTATCGTGATACACTGTCACCAGTCAGAGGCAGGAGAGAGGAGCAACAGAGGGGAATGAGAGGGTAGCAGGATGGGAAACGAAGGCAACAATGGTCATGTTAAAAAGAAAGGTCATTGCATCGATGGGCGTCATGGATGCCAGGCACACGGGGCATTTGCTCTGTATGGTGTATTTTTAGAAGTCTTTTTGAAAGCACACCACCATCCTATAATCCATGTGAATCGATCTTCAGTGGAAAATTGGGGGAAGCGAAGATGTCTTTGGCTGCAGTTGACCTTTTAAGATGAGTTCGAAATGTTATGCGTGTGTGCAATTGATAAGCCAGGAAACCATGAAAGAGGGGGTTTTTTTCGCCCCCACATAAGAGGAACACATTGTATGGAAAGTGTTTCACAGAAGGTTACAAAACAGCTCAAGACATTAAAGTTTGACATTTTGAATCAGGTCGCCTAAAGCAAAGGTCTGTATGGAAAGGTTCACCTCGGTTTCTACTTGCATGAAAGAAAAATGAAAAAGGTTTCAGGTTGCATCTATGGTGCAGATGAAGTGCTTGTCCTTGCCTTGAAAGACACATCCCATTAATGCACTAGTGTCATTTATAGCATACGTTCTACACACCACAGAGGTCACATGCAGCTAAAGAAAAATCAGATTAACAGTGATTATTTGTAGATGTTTTTAGAGCAGATTCATGCCCATTAAAGACTAAAAACCCTGCAGTGCTTCCAGTCTGAAATCTATATGCAAATGGACACTAAAGACAGCACAAGGCTTTAAAAGCCAGAGCAACAAATCTGGTCAGTAGACCTCTGCATGCCTGTTTCTATCTCACAAGGACATTTCTGAATATTATAAATTGCACTACCAGAGGAGACCATTTCTTTTCTCCGGTGAAGATATTATAAACCAGCTCCTATTACACTCAACTAAGGTTTTTTTCCCCTCTCTGTATGTGGGTCTGAATATACAAGCATTTTCCTATTGAAATGATTCCTGTGTAGCTGTGACCTTAGGGCCACATTCTCCACTCTTAAGTGTATTTCAAAAAATTCACCCAAACAGGCGATAAAGCTGGCCATTTCACTGCATTCCCACCAATTAGGAAACCAAAGAAGGGCCTGCTTCAAAAACAAGCCTCTGGCTGCCCTTACCCTGGAAACAGTTCTCATTAAGTTAGTTACACGCCACCACCTAAAACACAAAAGTCACTGGGACAGCAGAAGCCCCCTGTGTGTTTTTTTTCCCCTCAGCCTGTTTTTTTTTCAGTATCACTGAATGTCTGGCTCTCTTTGTTTCTCTTGAAATGCTTCCCTTTAAATAGGTACTTATATGGAATCTGAAAAGAAAGGAAACGAGGCACGGGATGGTCCCACTGGTAAGTATTGTTAGCAAAACAGGAACAGTACTGGACTGTTTAGTGGTTTATCACCCCAAAACACTCACAAACAAACAACAAATGTTCTTTTGTTGTATAAATTAACCAACCAACACTAAATAGATGTCAACTAGCATTTCTTTTTTGAATGTTAGGATTTTATTAAAGAACATTGGACATGCTTAGCGAGACCGTGAAAATAAAGTACATGTGCTATCACAAAGGTTACAAACCGAGATTAAAGACAACCACTATGTGGCAATCTATCTATTTTTCATGCAACTGATAAGTCAAAGTGACACTCATGAGAGTAAGAGATATAAAAATGTCTTTTATGTTTCAGCGCTATGGCTGGAAGGTCATCTGCATGATGACCCAAAAATTTATTTAGCATGTAAAAATGATAACTAATTATTCTTGTGATGAAAATTACATTAAATTAATTAGTATAACAAGCCCAGTACAATAAGAACTGTTTACAGTTTACAATCGTTGTGCTTAATATTTCTTAATTACATCAGGTTAACCTGTTTGTACTAAGTGGAACACTTTCAGGGAAATATAAAGATAAATATAATATTATCTTGAGCATTCACACAGACACAAACAGGTACAGAGCTAATAAGACCCTACCCGCCTCAGTCTGGTAGACAGGGCGTGGGAGACGGATGACAATGAATCATTAATGTTTAGCACAGAAATGCAGGCAGTGTGCATACACATCCGCTCAAACACATACACTTTCACACATTCCTTGTACACTTCTCTTTATGGTGACTCTTTGTTGCATTTCCTAGCCCCATACTCTAAAACCAAACCTTGGCTCTCTACCTGCAATTTGAAACACGTGGGTCCCCAAAAGCTGTTGTATCCTACAAGTATAGTCTACTCCCGGTTATCAGACCCCATGAATATAGTAAAACAAGTCTAGGCACACACGCACACACTAATCTATCTCTTCTCTCTTACTCATCAATCCTTCCCCATTTACAGCATGGTGTTTTCTCTGCACCATCGCTGATTTTGTGGTGACTGAGACAGATGGGAGGGTTGAGAGGGGAATGGCTTGCCAACAAAAGAGGAGAAATCTCTTTCTGTCTTTTACTATGAGCTGAAAAGTCGTTATCATCACTATATTCTTTAGGCCTTTTGCACCATTCCCCGTTTTGCTTTTTTTCCACCACTGTTTTCAAGTTGGTCCACTCATTCATTACTTTGCATATTTTTTATAAGGAAATCTGGCTAAATTACTCGAAAGCAGGGTAACAGTATTAAAAGAGGTTCTTAAAACAGAGTTCAACAGATCTGTAAGGATCAACTTGGAATGTCTTCTGATATTCAAAAGTTATATCTCAGACTGTAACATGTCGTCATGCAACAATACCTTCAGTATGATCAGGCTTGTGAGGAACTGTATTTTGGAGATACGGAGGGTTTTGGTGAGAAGTGGATGAGAGGATAGCAGGCTGCAAAGATGGATGCCGTGTAGATGAAACAGAGTGCCATCCATCATCCAGTGTCCTCTGTAATAGTCTACCCTATATGACTAACCAAACACATACTAAGCTAAGAGGGCTTTACTGCAGCATGAGAGGATATATCCTAGCCTTCAAACTATTTCAGGTCAGATCATAATCTTTTCAACCTTATTTTTGCTCATCTTTTAATTACCAATAAAAGCTTCATGTGAATGATACATTCCAAAATTGCTTCAGATAAGAGAAATCATATATAGCTACATATAAGGGAAAATGTACCAGTTCAAAGATTAAGCTTATTTGGATGACTGGTGCATTAACACACTGCTGTTTAAGCATTTTTTGGGTGATTTTGGCTTTGATCATTCACAAGAACCTTTGCCCTTCCTCTTTCATGTCAGCGTGCACATGCAGACATGCATCATATTCCAGACCAGGGCAGGGAAGCACTGCATTATTCATACTAATGCTGTCACACTGAGTAATTGAAGCCAGGAAGAGGTGGAGGGTGCAAAGCGCAAGTGTATAGACACTTTCTCTCACTCCCTCCAAGTAGGAATTGTTTTGATCATTATCAGTGACCTCTAGGTGCGATCACTGCAGACATCAAGGTGATACTCTTCATCTGAAGGCAAAGTCAATATTGAAAGAGGTTGTGGCAGTCAGTGTATGGACAGACATATAGCTGCTGGTAGTGATGCACTGGAATTGAAGGAAAAACCCTGCATAGATGTTGGATACACAGTTCTCGCAAATTTATTTTAAAATAATAATTTTTGATATTTATAATGAAGTATCCGGATCCAAAAGTGCATATTATAAGGCTAGACCCACCAAACTAAGTGAGCCTACCGTAGACACGAGCGAGACAGATAATTATGAGGTCATAGCGGCTCGGACGTCGCCCTGATCAACAAGGTCCGCGTCAGGTGTTGAGGAACCAGGGCACCCTGATAAGAAGTGGGCTACTGGAACAAAAAGGCATCTGTGGGCAAGACGAAAATAGGGTTTTCTTGGAATGCTACTACGCAAGTAACCCTGGATGAAAGTGTTAGATGAACAGGATGCGGGACTTATGGAATCTTCGATAAACAACATCCACATTGACGGCGAAGCGACTAGTAGCTCAGTGTTCCAACATTCGGAAGAAGGGACTGCTCTCACAGCTAGAGAATGATGAGGTACAACACACATGCTAGAGCAAGGGGGAGCTAGGATGACAGGTCAGGGTAGGTATCATCACCCCCACCCAAGATAGGTTACTAAGCCCCAAGTGCGGACGAAGAAGGATCATTGAGTGCAAGAGGAACTGACCTGAAAGATAGAATGATGGCGAAGCTTGAAACCTGGATCCTTCGTAGCCGGTTACCAAGACTACGTGAAGTACCTTTAAAAGATCTACTAGATGATGTGAATGCAGCACTATGGATGATACCTACCACCATTACTGAGATTAACAGAGACCTTGGAAACTACCAAGCAAAGACTCACAGCCTTGGCCAGCCTCTTGAAGAGGTACACCAGAGAGATAGACGTCAGGAGAACAATATGAGAACAGCACCATCAAGGCTGGAGACAGAGCAATACTGGAATAGCATATGGGAGAAGGACGCAACCCCTATTAGCAATGCTCAGTGACAATTGGATCTAAGAGCAGACCACAGCAACCTCACTAAACAGGGTCCAGTAACCATCACAGTGGCAGACATCCAAGAAAGGGTCTCCAGTATGAAGAGTTGGACTGAACACCAGGCCCCGACATGGTTCATGCCTACTGGCCGAAGAAGCTGATTGCGCTCCATGTGCGTCTGCCAGCACAAATGAACCAGCTGCTAGTTGACAAGAGACACCCGAAGAAGGCCAGGCAGTCCTGATCCTCAAGGACCTCCATATATGTGTTCAATTCCATTTTATTTATATAGTTGCCACACACACAGTGTCAGAACAACAGCTGCCCCAAAGTACTTTATATTGTAAAGGCCCCACAGTAATGGAAGAAAACCCCTACGATAGAACGAACCTCTATGACTTAGCACTTGGTGATGGTAGGAATAAAAACTCTCTTTTAACAGGAAGAGACCAGAATCAAGATCAGAGAGGGGCAGTCATCTGCCATGACTGGTTGGGGGCGAGGGAGGGAAGACAATATTTATCACTATGACAGAGATGCTCATCTGTTTTCACTAAAATGATAATAAAACTTCTGAGTTCTGAATTCATGAATATTGTAAATTTTAAGTCTAAATCATGTTGTACTATACACATCATGCAAAGTTTGATATGGAAAATATCACATTTTGATAAGAAAATACTTTAAACCTTTTGAGCACATATGTTGCACATCCTATTTTTATCTTTGTTTTTATGAATACATACCTGCAGTTGCACTCAACATTTATTGTTGAGATATTTGATAGAATCTAATTAAGCTTCATGCTCCCGTGTTGGCAGTGTTGTAGAGAGCTAATGTGGCCAATCAATCCGACTTCAGCTGTGACTCATAACATTGCCTACACAAGGTAAAAGAATCCTGCCTTTCTTCTTCATGCACCTGATTTTAATGTTATCAGCCCATTAGGCTAAATGACTATTATCACTCACATAGATTAACCTGGTATGGGCTTTCCCCACCTTGTAGCTAGTTCAGTAGGCTATTACTAGGGCTGGGTATCCTCACTGATATCTAAGATCCGCCATCAAAATGAGTGAGCTGTCAGCTTTCAGCCCCGACGGCGTGTCCGCGTACGTGCCGTTGGGTGAGAAAGCGTCAGGTTCAGACTTTGTCTTTACGTCTGTGCAGAATATGTGTACCTGCTCTCATTTACTGTTTTAGCTGTTTGGTGGTTGTCTAAATTTTGTGAGGTATAACCTGAGATTCTGGTTTTTCGGGCAAAATACACATCAATATATACATATAATATTTAAAAATCAATTCAGGATTTTAATGAATCGATATCAGGTTATTTAAGGGAGAATCAATTTTAATCGGAAAATCGATAATCAAAACCCACCTCTAGCTATTACTACATTAAGTGGTGGTAATGGGTGTTATATATAACACATATGAGTGTTTGCTGAAACAATAGTGGTAAGTCTTCATTCAGCAAATGTGAAGTAGGTGATGCGTGACTCATTTGCTGAACTTTACCCCAGAGATTGACGTTGGTAGCCCAGATGTTTTAGTGATTTTGCCCTTTTACTTTGAATTTCTGTTTGATTTGGTTTAAGCATTAAAATTACTTGTTTAAGGTAGGGAACAACTGTGGCTTGAGTTTACCATTACACACGCTTGAAGAGATCAGAATTGATGACATCCAACCTTCTGCTCTACTGTCTGCAGTTGGGCCTAATCTGAATCTGATGCCTCTGGGTAGTAAAAACAATTTCCAATGGTTATTTATTTTTTTATATATGGGGAACTATGAGTCACAAGTACAGGCTGAAAAAGAAATGTGTTCTGCTTGATGTATTTTTATTTAAAGCTACATATCTGACTAGATGAAAATGTCAACTGGACGTGTAGAATGTAAATCTGATGCTGGAAAGCTGATTGTTGGGTATACTGTGTTCAAGTGACAGGCACAGTGGAAGAGTGAGCATTCTCTGTATAAGCCAGAGCCACTAAAAGGCTGCAAACATGGTAAGTGGTGAGATGAACTAATGAATTACACTTGACCTGTGCACCCAAACAATCTTCTCCAACGCAATGTCAGAATGTAGGGAAGTGTTTTAGTGTATGTGTGCAAGTGTGTTTGTGTGTGTGTGTGTGTGGATGTGGATGTGGTAAGGAAAGGGATTAGCAAGCATGATCTAACCCAAAGATGTATTTAACCTCTGCTTCACCTCATTTCTTCAATCCATATTTCTTCTTTGTCCTTTTATCTTTGTCCATCTTTGAGTTTTTTGCAGTCTGTGTTTGTACCAAGATTTCAGAGTGTGTTCATGGTCAAATATATATATTTTTTGCAGATGATACTTTGTCCTGTGTCCCTGAAGTGTGCATTAGTCTGTCTGCTTGTAAACATGAGAGATTCATGTTTATCTGTTAGGTCTGTGTGTGTCCTCTGCAGGTAGAGAGGCAATCTTTTTTTCATAGTACCAACAGGAGATGAGCACAGGTTTAGGGGATTTCAAACTCACTTAGGCTACGTTCACAGGCAGGCGAAAAGCGCATCAAATCCGATTTTTTTGACCCTATGCGACCCATATCCGATCATGGTATGACAGTGTGAACAGCACAAATCCTATCTGGGTCACTTTCGCACGTGGTACTGAATCCGATACATATCCGATGATTTAAAAAGCGACTGCTGTTTAAACGGTCGTGTCGCATTAAATCAGTCTTTTACGTCACTGACACAAGACAGACGCCAATTATCAGCGCCGAAGAAGACAACCGAGAAAGCATGGCAGCGAAAACAGGAGACGGAGCGAGTCAATGGACAGAAACTGAAGTTTTGGACTTGACTAGCACATGGGGAGACAATTCTATTCAAGCTAAACTTTTAGGGTCGTATTGTAACCGGCCTGTGTTCGCCGTTTTTACTTTCGTAAACAGAGCGCGTTGTGTGTAATGTCTTCTTTTGCGCATGCGGGTCGCTTTGAGGGCCGTGAACCGTTCACACTAGAGCGCGCTTGCTGTCACATTTTATTTGTAGTGTGAACAAACACACAAAAAAAATCGGATTTAATCAAAAAATCGGAATTGAGCATTAAGACCTGCAGTGTGAACGTAGCCTTACTTATTCTTCACATCCCTCCCCCCCAAGATGTGTATGTGTATGTACACAGAAACAGTGGGGAGATGTGAATCCTGCAGCTGTTTGCTGGGGTGAAAAATGATCCCAGCTGATGGTGAGAGAGGATGGTTTCATGCCTCAGATAGAGAGAGAGGCTGGGATACAAAAAGAGAGTGGAAGAGAGTAAGAGTGGTGAGGCAGAAAGTGGGAGAGAGAGAGGCTTCACAATTCTGGAGAAAGCCTTCATTCAAAATGCATGAATCCACAAGTCAGGTAATCATGAGAGAACCTGCAAGGCTTCCACAGAGAAACCTCTGCAGGTAAAGGCACTCGACACTCAGGGCACTGAAGGCGCATAACACATAAATTAATAGTCACGTTTAATCACACAATAAAACACATTCCAAATAAGACAACAAACACAGACACATATGCTACATATCACTACTACACGGCCTCCTATTTGTTATAAAAAGCTGCCACAAGTCTCGATAGCAGTGCAGCGAACGTTTGTGCGTTGTGCTCTCATGCCAAGAAATGTGCACAGAGTACCTTACTTTGTGTTTACGTGCGCGTGTATGTTTGTGAACTAGATCTGAGCACAAGTGTGTCTACTTGCTGCTTTGATATCTTTCGCATTGGCAGGCCTGATATGAACGGCTGCTTTGATCCCATTCGAATCAGACAACATCATCCGGGTTCCTCTGCTGCTGCTCTAAACACACAGCCTGAAAGTCACAAAGAGACAGAAAAGGAGGGGGATCCCTGTTGTTTTCCAGTTGCATTGTTGAGTATGGATCAGCGGTCATTCGATGTTCAGAGGAGCTATCTCCTGAAAGATGTTCTGTGGCATTTTTGCCAACAGATTAAATAAAAAATACAGATCTGTCCATTCTTAGATTTGGTATGGCATTACTTGTGTTTTGGGAATAAACTAAAAAGGAAGTGAAAGTATAAATCCATAACTTTTTCAGTAGAACATCCACAGCAAAGAATCCCTGAAACCAGTCTGTTTGCTTTTCAGAAAAATAACAGAGAACTTGTGCTTGATTTTAACACGTGACAATACAACAATGAGGTGAATCGCATGCCCTCTGGTACAGGTTTGACGGTACATAACATAAAAATCTAAATTCTTAATATAGAGAATCTCAAATTCTGGTAAATGCCTAAATGGAAATCTCTCCATTTTCTTAGTGACATTATTAGAGAAAATGATTAACAAAAAAAGCTGGAAAATTTTACACAGCTGTTTCAATACTGACCATGCAGGCAGGGAGGTATCCAGGTCCAATCCACCAGCCCCAGAAGCAGCAGGAGGTACAGACTTAATATCATCATGCGATTTTTCAACAAATGAGATCAAACAGCACTCCTCGCTCAGGTGGGAAATCATGACTAAACAAGGTGAACAGAGTGCTCTAAGCGCCGCAGCGATGCGCAGACAAAGCCTCATTTAAAAAGAGCTGAAAAATGGAAGAGGAGGTGCAATGAGACAGGAGGCCTGGAGCAATGTACAGCTATTGATATGCAGCAGAGAGCGCAATAAGGATGTGTACATACACACCACTTGAAGTCCTTCGGAACGGCAACAGTACAGGGAAAGTGGGGTACTGAAATTAGCATATTCGTCTAATTGTTATTCATTTACACTGGCTCCATTTCCCAGTGCATTAAGTCCACATGTGAGATGTGTGCATTATATATTTCTCAGCATGCCTGAGCATATGCTGTAAGGCCAACTGACAGATATCAGACAGCCCTCTGAAGTCTTGTCAAAGAAAGCGTGTGCAGCAATAAAGTCACATAATCAGAAACACTGTTTTAAAATGAACCTGGTTGATTAAATAAAACCTTTTACATGTTTATGGTAATTTATGCTGCGTTGCACAGGCACTTTTCCTCTTTATGGAGAAAGCACAGGGTGAATTAATAATGACTCAGTTACACACAAGTTTTTCAGTACACCATCACAATGAGCCAACATACACAAAAGCGTGACATCGTCAAAGTGGAATGCGGCCATCGTTACTACACATGTGCTTTCCCTGAAGTGGAAAATATAATAATAATAGTTTTGTTGAGCTATTAAAAACTAAACTGATTAATTTATGTGTCACGGTGAACTGCTACTCAATCAGTTGTTTATTTATATTTTATGTTGATTTATAAAATATTTACTGCATTTATGTGTATGTCTATGAAAACCTTTAAGAGTTTGTGTTCCTAATTTTATTTGAACACACCCCTCTTTACTCCAAAACCCATCTATCCATCCATCTATTCTCTTGTGCTTATCTAATTCAGGGAAATTGGGAGCTGAAGCCTATCTCAGGGGTCACCGTGAGTGAGGCAGGGTACACCCTGGACATGTTGCTAGTCTATTGAAGTCATTCATAACTTGTTTCTAATCTACATGACATATTATACTTTGATTAAACACCTCACGACTTCCTCAGCTGAACCACATCTGGCAAACTCGGGTGTTTGGAACATGGTAGGCAAAAATATCTGTCTTTATTTACAAAAAAATAAAAATAAAGGTTGAAGTAAATGTAACTGCAGCATTAAGTGCAGGGGAGTAGTGACCAACAAACACTCAGAGTATTAGCCTGTTTTTGTAGCTTAGTGCCAGTTCAAGCCCAATTTTTACAATGTTTAAATTAGTTCAATTACTTTTCTACTAATTTTCATTCGCATTATATACGGTGAGTTTGACATACCTGTGCCATCTATTCACTGGATATGTGTGTCAATCTATCAGTGATGTACCCTCCAGAGTCCTGTTCAGGGTGGTTCACCAAAAATATTATTATCAGCCATTACCAACCTGTCTGACACCAATAACCATGCTCAAAGCCCAGGGTTCACACTCAATAAAAATCTATTTATTTAAAAAAAATATATATATATCTATATATATCTATATCTATCTATCTATCTATATATATCTATATATATATCTATATCTATATATATCTATATCTATCTATATCTATCTATATCTATCTATATCTATCTATATCTATATATATATATATATATATATATATATATTATTTTTTTTTCTCCATGCAGTAGTAGTAGATTTTGTGCTGTTCAGTCATCTCTGGAGGAAACTGAAGCTATCCATTCAAATAATCCTTCAAAGTTAACTCAATTAAGCTATGATGAATGGATCAGTGTCTTTATTTAATCAGTCAAAGGATTTATGTTACAATTTGTGTTAATCTTCCTTGTAGATTCTTCTCGGTAGTCATTTTGCAGGATATAGGCTTCTTAAAATCCTCATGATATCTAACCCAACATTGTCAAAATGCAAAAAAATACTGGAAAATTGAGTAATGCTGGGCAGACACTGTGCGATTTTTTTCAGTTGCGCAATTCAGCTCCTGCTCAAATTGTACGATTCTCGCAGGGGTTAGAAGTTCGTAGGTCACGATGCAGGGTCTCACACTATGCGGCCCGATGCTCTGATGCGACCTGAGTGCTCACACTGTGCGTACACGCACACCACAACACTGCCATGCTACTCTGTCTTTTTCGCCGACATTTATGTGTTTGCGCGTGCGCAGTGTGTGACTCTACTGTAACACCCTCACGACGGTCGTGAGGATTTCAAACCAAGCGATTTATGATCGGGAGCTGGTCGTGAGGTGTCAATCGCTTCTTGTTACCCCACGTATACTACACGTTGCACGACGCACGATGAAGGCCAAAATCGGGCCGATCACCAAAACGGTCGCACGACTCAAAAATCAGCTCAAAATGGGCCAAAAATCGCACAGTGTATGCCCAGCATAAAACAAAACCCTAACTTTCATTAAAGGGACTTTTGGGTTCAAACCAAAGGAATGTGCAATGAGTATGAAAATCCTGCAGCAATAATAACCTCTGTAATGCTGCAGAAGGCTCACTGTGGCAGGAGATCAGACAGGATGATCTGCCTGAGGGAAGGATGAGAGTGCAGAAGAGCAAGAGAAAAAGTGAGAGATGATGTTGGGATGAGAAAAAAATATTACTATTCATGCAATATTTTTCATTTCATACCAAATTCTTGAAAATTTACAGGAAAAGCAATAAAATCTGATCTCAATGTGTTGTGAAAGCCACTAAACTTAATTCATAACCTAAAACCAGAGATTGATTCCACTGATCTGCCAATCATTAAGCTCACACCTTCCCCTGCCAGTCCTTTAGGATATCAGACATGAATAGCTGTACTGTGGGGCGTCTCCCTCGCTGAAGATGTTCTTGATGGATCACATCTGCAAAAGCAGTCATTGTGGAACAGAGTGAATCAGTGTGCACATTAAAATTTCTATTTGATTAAGACAATGTGGAGTAGTTACGGAGCTACAAGGTCTTTACTTTGTAAATGTTAGTAGATGGATTAAAACTGTCGACCTCAAATAACACGAGTAAAACACACAGGTTCTCCAGCAGCGCTGCACTAATAGCAGCAAATATTTTAAGTCTGTTTAAACCATACTGGAGGATACAGTTTGCTTGATTTACCAAATCAATGCCAAACGAAAGGTGATGCCTGTTTTTAGTGGAAGGGAATATTGGCTATAATAATTTTGCAGCTAATGTAAGAGAAGGGTCTAGATGCTAAGCTGCTATGGAGTTTGTGGGTCCATGATGGAACAAAAGGCAGCCAACATCTAAAGAACAGCTTTCAATGTTAAAGAAATGAGACCTAAGAGAGTTCAGGTTACACTGAAGTCTAAAGGTGATCACAGCAATTATTTCATCAGAATTGTAGAAACTCTGCTTCTGCATTATATATGGTATTTCTGCACATTTTTGGACATATTTTAATAAATGGCTGGACACCATTTCCCATTTTCCCAACAAAATGTAAAGAAATCAGGTTTGGTTCAAGGCTTTTGTGCAGTATTGTACCTCGCACCAACCAGCACAGACATTGTCAGGACTAAAGATTTACACAACTGTAGAGGTTGAGTGGAAAAAAAAATTAAACACTGTCATATAAGGTAATTCTTATAAAGGTTTCCAATCGAACACACAAAAGATAGACTAGACTATAAAGCGGCACCAGTAGGTACTTTTCAACTTACTGCACAACCGGCTTTATTTATTTATTTCCAATCACCTCGGTGCTGCAGGCTTGCCGTGTGAGCACTGAAAGCTATAAATCACTGGCTTCACATTGGAGCGCTTCAACATGGCACCCAGTTTCTCCAGTCGAGAAATGACAGGATTTTACCTGCTGGTACACATCGGATCACAGGCACTGCAGATTGTGCTGCTTTGGTGTAGCTCGCTTCACAACTGGACCTGGAGAGGTGCTCAGTTCAGAGGTGTAACTGATTCAGTCTCACCCACCTACACACACACACACACACACACACACACACACACACACACACACACACACACACACACACACACACACACACACACACACAAAGGAGGGCTTGAA
>VUQR01005799.1:116451-128783 GCA_015108515.1 Hemichromis elongatus
TATGCATGTATGTATGTGTGTGTGTGAGTGAGTGTGTGCATGTGTGTTTCACAAGGCTAGAAAGGTGTTATTACAAAGCTGCCGAATCACCGAGTCTTCTCTACAGATACCATCTGCCATCCACACGCAAGCATTTCTGTGGTTGCCCTGAAACATTTATGCAATCCATTACAACATCTATGTCAACCAGTCCTGCTCACACTTAATTAACAAACATATAGCCGATGCATGTCCTCATGTCTGCTCGCATGCGAGCATAAGTCTGCCTGGATATACATGCATACATTCTAATATGCATCCATGTGTGAGTGGGTGACTTTAGCCTCTGAGTGTGTCCATGTGTGCAATGATTACAAATCTGCTTTCCGTAGTTGGATCACACTTGTGGGCAGCATGGCCACGCCACTGTGAATGTTGATGGACAGCCGGTGAATGCAAGTGAGAGCATTTGGCGGTTTGCTTCCTTTGCGAACAGATTTTGCATTTAGATTCAGCAGAAATGGTTCAAAAAGAGACCAAACCTATTAACTTTTTTCAGCTCGTGAGTTCAACTAACACTGTATTTAACTCGATGTTTTCGCTAATGAAAATACTGCTAATGAGGAGATACTTTGCCTCGAATCGGAGCATTTTCCTGCAATCGTAACTAAGAGCGATTTCTGAAAATCAAGTCCAGGCCTCCTCCTCCCAGTGAAAGCTGTTCCAAATGACATGACTCCACCCAGAGAGACTAATTCATGCTAAAACCAGCTTTAAGCTTGTTTAATGCGCTAATGAAAAGTGCTGTATTTATATGTAGCTGGTAAACGGCAGTGTTGTGACATCAGGCCCATCTGTGACTCAGTCTAAAGCTGTAATGAGAACATTACAGAGCCCCCAGCAGAGATACGCACACACACACACACACATACACTCAAAGGGGAAGACTGTCTGTCTTCCCCTTTGAGTGTATGTGTGAAAGGAGAAGAGAATGAGGGGGAGAGATGATCAATGCAAATCTTGTCACCTCCTTTGACTACCATTATCTCTTTCCCTCCTTCTCCTCCTCTTCTTCGCTGCCTCTCCTGCTCCCAGTCCTCGTTCTCCCTCCTGTCTCACACAGCAGGACCGAGGGCAGCGGGTCTAACTCAATACACCATGCAGCAAAAATCAATGAAAGACAGAAAGAGACAGAGCTAGGCGACTAAAGGGATGAAATAAGGCAAAGTCGAGTGGCGGCGTATCTTTTTTTTTCAGCAGCTTTGTTGCACTCTGAAATCCTGTCCACTCCTCTTACCCTAACTCACACACACACACACACACGCGCACACATACACACACAAATAGTCAGAAAATGCAACATATATACACATGCGTGCCTTTTTTTCCTGTAATGTTCTTAACATTACTACAAAACAAAATTCCACGTTTGAAGACATCACTGCATCTTTTACAAGCTGATGCTTGGAGCATAAACATAAACAACACAGCAGTCATCTGCAAACACAATTGGCTCCGGCAGGTTCCCCTGCCTCACACACTCCTGATTGTTTTTTCTTGTCCTTTAAATCATAAATGTGCACTGATTCCTTTAAAAGCCTGACTTTTTTGTTCGGCAGAAAAACTGGAAGAAATCATTTATTTTACTGCACAAATTGGGTCTTTTCTAATGTAAATCTGCTGGAGAAAAATGGACACGTGCCAATTTTCATCACCACTGGCTTGTTGTATCTATATTCCTAGCTGTGCATATCACCGATCGTAACATTTATTTTGTAACTTTTCTCCACTCCTCAGCCCACATTTTCATTCATTGCTTTGCACTTTTCCCCTTTATCAGCATGTTAAAAATGCTGGAAAATGCAAATAAAAACTGTTTTGTTTTTTTTTTTTATAAAAAAGGATTGTAAAGTATGAAATTTAAAGAAGCAGCAAAACAAAAATCAGAAAATGACTCAAAACACACCCATCCTTAAGGCACTGTCACCATCAAAGTCCGCCTTTCCCTTTCGTTCATTCACTTTTCCCCATCTGTCTCCTTCAGAGCCAGTATTCCTTCAGCCCTCTTCCTCACTCAATCTTCTTGTCTTCTTTCATAAATTCCCTCCCGTTTACCCCTCCTTCAGTCTCCTCCAGTCAGCCAATTCACAGCTTCTCTAATACATCTCACCCTCATTCTTCCACTGACCTAATCTCCGCTGGCTCTGCCTAGGGTGTGTATGTGAACGTGTCTGTGTGGAAACACTAACCTGCCCTTCTGGCATGCTGAGCAGAGCCAAGCTTTGTCCCTCTTGCTGTAGGTGCAGCAGGTCTTGCAGACGTTGTACTGGCAGTCTAGGCACTGGCGCTTGGGGTTGAGCAGGAAGGTGAAGGGCGCACAGCAGCGGATGCAGCAGTGCTCGTTGAAGCGGTGCTGCTTGGAGAGGATGGAGCATCTGCTGCCTTCCTCTGCCAGCTCCTGCTTCATCTCGCTGAAACCGGGAGAGAGAGAGAGAGTGAGAGAGACAGGGCGAGGGGAGGGGGAGGGAGAGAGAGGGGACGTGAGCGCCTGGTTGAGAGGTAGGATGTGAAAACGGCGAAGGACGCCGCGATGCAGAGTGAAAGAAAAAACTGGCAAATGAAAAATTGGACAGTGAACAAGGGAAGGGCAGAAGGGGTCAAGGGTTTGGTGAAAACATTCTGCTGCTCCACGTTTCTGCCTCAATCCCCTGTCTTTCTCTTACGCCGATTCCGTGGAATTAACGTGATGGCTGACATTTCAATTTGCGAGGACCTGTCATGCCTTGTTTGCACACTTCAGTCGGAGCTCGGCTGAGGACGGCATGTCGTACGCATCCAAAGCATCAGAAACATCAGGAAAAAAAGAATTGTAGTTTGTCAATCAAGATATTATGAGGTTGAGAATAATTACAATAAATTGGCTTAAAACGCAGTTAAGTTGAAGGTCAAAAAAAGGGAGCATAAATAGAAAGCATCTGAAGCGCTAATCAAACTGAAGTTTAAAATCACATAAATGATGAACAAAGATTTGCTGATCACGTCAGAGAACTGTTTCCACTGATCAGCAATTAGGAAATAGGCTTAAAAGTTGAACAAAACCAACTGGAAAAAACACGGTCTCAGCTGACTCCGACACTCCTACAGCTTCCTAAAATTAAGTGAGCCTAAATTTATACCTTCACCTGTAGCTAGGTATTAACCTTATGAGAGAGACAGTATAATACGGGCTGTTAATCAGTGTTTTAACCAGCAAAGCATCTTTCCTATTCAAAGCCTCAACTGTTCACATAAACTATGCACATGGGTTTTCCCTCTGCAGGATTTGTGCTTACTGGGCAAAATGCAAAATCAGCAGAGGCTACAATAAATTATGTAATGGTTCACATTTGTGTCATAAACACATCGTCGTCATCATCATCAGTCGATGTTGCACTTTTGTCGGCTATATTTAAAATGACCCTCAGTGGGAAGGAGAGCTCGAGTAAGAACACATTTATCCATGTTTACATCATCAGCCATCAATTGTCATTAGGCACGAGCGGCAGCTGAGATGCAGAGATCGAGATGTTTCTGCTGGCGAGGTGTGAAAGTGAGTTCAGCTTGAATGGGCAGCGGGTAAATTATTTAACGCCTCTACCCTACCCTCAGCCAGGTCACGGCCTACTGAGCTTGTGCTGATCTAACAGATGCACACATGTGCATGACAGGGCTTATATGTGCAAACCACAGGCGTTAGAAGTATTCTTTACCCCACAGATTCAATCAAACAGAAACAAACCACTAAGTCATACATGAAAAATTAAGTATGGAGCAAAAAGTGTGCTGAATGCAGCATATTGCAAATTTCCCGTGTGTATATTGTGTACATGTTGTGTCTAACCAGCGGGGACTCTGCACTCTCCTACTTCCCTAAGTTATTAAGGCTGCTCCTCGAGCAAATCTCCTCTGCCGCCTCGCTGATTGCTTTTCCTATGCATCATTAGACGTAGCATATTAACAAGACGAACCAACCATTTCATTTACAGTGTCATGTGAGAATGAGGTGGGTTTGGGGTGGTGAGTGTGGGCGTGGACACGGACGTAAACATATATATACCAAAAAATGTATTCAAAGGGAGGCTTTCACATTTTTGCAGTTGGCATATATTGGTTGCACTCAAATTAAATGATAAATTAAAACGTTCACAAAATATAAAAAAAAAAAAAAATTGTGTACGCAAAAGAAAAGCAAGCGATATGTAAGCCGAGAACATTAATATCTCAATAAGCTAAAGAGGCAATTGCCTGGAAATCATTTCCCTCAATCCTGATTATGATCAGGATCCATTTTGCCTTCCTGCTTTCGTGGTATGGGTTTAATGAGCAGCCCAGTTAGAATACAGCTAGCTCTAGCCATTTAATTAAATGATCGGGCAAATGTACACGTATCCAAAGACAAAGAGGACTCATCATGCCTGCTATCGCTTCACATTACCTCATTTCCCTGTTAATGAGACATGAAAACCTGTGCTTGGTGCAGAGTAGTCCGTGTAGATACATGCGGGTCATTCAGGTATCAGCGAGGCACAATTGGCCTCAGTGAGAAATAACACAAGGTGCTCCCTATTCACAAAGCAGTGTTCTGAGTTACTGACTTTTAACTGGTGTTTGGCATACAACTTATAATTCCATTTATTATTAAACTAAATATATAGTGTGCTGGAAATATTATAGCATTACACTGTAACGAACACTCCAAAATTCCTGCTAACAGCTAATGGTTCAGCCATACTAGAGTAAAAGAAAATAGAACTGCAAGCTCATTTAGAAAGGAAAGGGAAAAATCTGTCATTGCCCTGTGCTTACATTTAAATACTAAATCAGTTTTGATCACAGGGTGGTTGGCAACCCGTCTCCAAACAGTTATGGTTTGCCTCACACAATCTGTCTCAGACTGGCGAAAGTTTGCAAATAACCACCATCCACTTTATAAACACAGGCAAACTGTCAACATGCTGCAGTCAATCTTAGTCAGTCTGCAGCACTGAGAGCAACTTGTCTGAAACCAGTCTCTTTTCAATAGGAAGATCAACAACTGGCTGCAGACTGTTTTATTCTGTTTACTTTCCTATATATAAGCAAGGCTGGTAATCGTCTATGTCATCTTGCAGTTAAATTGCCAGTGAAATTGTCATCCTGCAACAACTCTATCACTATTTGTGAAGGGATTTCTGTTTCAGATCTTTGGGTTTCAGGGTGAACTCTGAATGTATGGAGTTCATGTGAATATCAGTGTACAATGATGCTGATAACAAATGTGGAATTTTCACAGGTTTACTATAGTTAATTGAAACTATTGCATATAAAGGTCAACTTTACCCCATTCAATCAAACTTATAGCAAACTGACTTCGTCTTAACAGTGTTTCAATGCACCAAAGTCGCTTTGAAGATGACTACTTACTACGACTGAATGTAGACCTGATCCCAGTCTCCAAAGCAACCATTATAAAGGAAACACGGTCGCAAGTTCATTGCACAGTAAATTTGCTTGTTTTGAATGACTGTTTTTCCTACTGTACTGTAAGTTCACTAAGCTACAATGTTGTCGTCTTCTTTCAGTTGCTCCCTTTAAGGGTCAGTACAGGGAAAAAAAATACAAAAAAATTGTTAATAAAAAGTGTGAAATAGGTATTAGATGGACTTTTCTTTTACCCCAACTCAGAGTACACTGCTTTAATACATCTTCTCTTGTGCTATGCAATGAGATTTGTCCTATATCTCAGTCTGAGATATTCCTGGTGATCTTTAATTGATTCACCCATAGATCTTGGGTTTAATAAGAGCACTGTGCTTACAAAAAGCTCCATGAAAAATTTAATATTGAGGGTGAACTGTTTAAAATTCACTCTTTCATCTTTAAAGGAGAGTAAAAAAATACATTTTTATTTATTAAGTAAGGTCAGTCACTCATTAAAATAGATCTCATCTTGTCGATCTATATGTGTATTGCACTGCTGTAACAGAGTTAAAGTGCTCAAATTATTATTCAGATTAATCGGTTAATGGTTTTTCCTCTATAATGTGACAGAAAATAGCAAAAACTTATTTTTAGAGCTCTGAGGAGCCTGATGTCTGACAGCAAAATGTCACATTGGAGAGGCTGTAGGCTGAGTAAATGAATTCAAAAACAATATTTATATAGTTACAGAGTCAAACTGTTGATTAATTGTCACATTTATCAATTTTACTTCAGCTCAGCTCAGTTTGCTTTAAGTCTGACAGGTAGAGCAGGTTAACCGCTGGCCCTGGATTCACACCATCTCTTGCTTTCCTCGCTGCATTTGAAACACGTATAATATAATTAATTACTGAAACCTTCCTTAATGTCAACATGATTAATTGCAGCAGCTCTGCAAAGTTCTACGGGTGCTGAAAGTTTAAGGATGCCAAACTGTTAAATTAAAAACGATTGATTATGCAAATAAGTCGCTACAGTGCACATGTTGATGGTGCCATGGCTTTAAGAGGGGGGGAAGAGAGCACGCCCGCTGAATACTAATTTGTTTTGTAATCCAATACAGAAGAGTTGGGATGATATGTGGACCTAATGATGAGCAGGCTATTTCTGACAATCTGTCACTCCCGGCAAATATTGTTTGTGCTGAAGATCTATTAGCTTGAGTCTTTTTCATCTCTTTCTCCTTTTCCATCAAGTCTATCCTGCATCCTCTTCTCACTCACACTCCTAGTGTCTGCCAGCCATCCATTAACATAGTAATTTTCTCCCGTTTCCACCTCTCCTTAATGTCCATTTCCCCTCTCTCTCTCTCTCTCTTTCAGATGACAGTCTCCCAGATGACAAACCGGCTGGCTTAGGCTTAAGTTTCTGGGTGACGTTGAGTCATGTTATGGTCAGATTTGTAATCTAGATAATGGCATTTTGCAGTCTGGCTAGAAAACAAAAACAATTGCTGTTTCTTTCTAAATGATGTATTGCCCTCTCAGCAGCTGTTCTCTTGCTCAGCGCAGAGCTCAAGAGTTATAGCTCTCAAAACAGCTGCACTGATGACCTAAGCCTGGCATTACAAATGCCCAAATGTGAATTACTCTAAAACCAGCTTTGATTTCCAAGGGGCATTGTCAACAGGTAGCAACCAAAGTAGATCTGGATGCAATTAAAGAGACCAAGAACCAGCAAAAGCCTGAGTGAACATCCAGGAAGGTTTAGTCCAGGGCAGATAAAAGTCCACAGACTGGCCTGGAATCCAAGGGGTAATGAAAGTCACTGTGATTAATAAGGTGGATTAGCTGTGAAGAATCACTGTAAAGAAACACTAGTGTCCATCCATTCTCTTCCGTTTATCCTTTCTCAGGCTCACGGGGAGGGGGGAGGCTAGAGGCTAGAGTATGAGAGACGGGGTACACCCTGGACAGCCTGCCAGTCTGTCGCAAGGCTAACAAATAGACACAGACAACCATTCGCAGTCACATTCACACATATGGACGATTTAGCGTTTCCAATTAACCTATGCCCATTAACTGCATGTCTTTGGACTGTGGGAGGAAGCCGGAATACCCAGAGAGGACCCACACAAGCACGGGGAGAACAAGCAAACTCCACACAGAAAGAACTGAACTCAGGGCCTTCTTGCTGTAAAGCAACAGTGCTAACCACCGTAGAAAGAACTTAAAAGAGCTGTGCCTGCAACCTTCAGTGAAGTGACAAAATTCCTCTCCAACAATGTGAGAGATTAATGAAGTCGTACAGAAAACTATAAATTCAAGTTATTGCTGCTGACCGATGGGTTGTTGTAGTTAGATCTTCTATGGCCAGCATGGAGCAAATACGGAGGGACCAGTGAAATCTAAAACGGCATAAATCAAAGCCTGCTTAAAGACCATGCAGGGTGTTTTTAAAACTAATTCAAACGCCACATAGATTTTTCAGCACGGTAGAGATGCGCACTCAGCTAAAAACAAGACACGAGCACGTAAGAGTACATAAATAGTTGATATACCACACAATAAAAAGACTGGCATGCGCAGTGTCATTTTGGAGAAATGGCACGACTTTCCTAATACAATAGGAAAAAACATGGTGGTAGCATGTCACAGGAAGGTGGGGGTGACATGTTGTAATACTGTTAAGTTCGTGTTGGTATTGCTGAGCAAAGGATCGCAGAGAAAATGGGCATAAAAAAATACCACAGAGACTTTGATCAACCATTTGATCTACCTGCTGCAGCAGAAACCTGCAAAATCAGCATCTGCATTTCACCAGTGACTCACACAGCCTGGGAGCAGAGGGATGTGAGCACTACTGGGGTGACTGGATAGTGCTAGTGTAGCATAACCGTGTGTTTGTCTGTCTGTATTGATTGAGCAGAGCATTTTGAAGTGTACAGCAGCTAAACGCTTTGATAACTGTGAACCGATCAAGGCCTTTCTGAGCACTTAAGCTGCTTTCAGTTTAAAGTGGAAGATACCAAATGTGAAGAACTACTCTGACTTGTGTTTGTATGTTCACAAAACTCACACAGTGGGGACCTGTGTACCTTCTGTGGTCAAAAAGAAATGTTTTGCACTGCAAATCATTGAGTGTTAGACTGAACAACTGATTACATTTAGCGGAAGGTGAAAATGAGGGCAAGGTTTAAGAATTTATGGTTTAGGTCAGTCTTCAGGAAATTAATGTAATCAATGTGATGTCCATTGAACTAATGGAAGTGAGACTGGCTGCCTGTGTGGACTCAGGCTTGACATCCCCTCCTGCTGTGATTCAGCCTGAAGAGACTTATCTACACACTAAATTCTTGCTCATGCACACACATTTCTGACTTTGAGCGTGAATACCTGAAGCCAAAATTGGCTTCAGGTATTCACAAAGCTGATTTACACAGTTCATCCAACTTCAGTGCTGGTTCCAAGAGACAGCAGCGAGTTCCACAATCTCAACCCTTATTCTCCTCTGCAATGCAGTAGCAGACTGGCACATGGGTAATACAAATCAAGGTAGAGGAGTTGTGACATTCAGCTGTTGGGTTGCTGGCAAGCTGCTGATTGATGTGCAGGTGTGAAGAGGCTGGTGAGCTGAGCTGAAATCATATAGCTTGCAGGCAGATGGCAGGGATCCCTCTCATGTGCACGTTAAAATATTAAAGTGTCAAATGAATAATCAACTGAAAAAAATAAAATAAAATATGCAGCTCTAAAACTTCAGGCTACAGAAGATACAACGTCTAACTTTTACTGTACGAAAATCAGAATTACAAACCCTTTCAGAATGCACCAAAACTCAGTAATAGATTACAATATCAGATTACCTCATAGTGGCACCACACCTGTAGGATTTAACATAAACCATCCAGTAACTAGAGGCATACTGAAAGTATTCAACATGGTTTAAAATGTAAACTTTCTTGTGTTTTACATTTATTACATCAAAAGCACAATTTCATCTTGATTTAAATGACTATAGCCTATAGCTCATGACAATCAATTTTTATAATATTTAATTTCCAGTTTTAATAAATTACTATTCAAACTGTAAAAATAGTGCTTATTTCTCAACTTAGTTCAGCACACACAACTACAATTGTAGACAACTGTTCGGGTGACAATCAGCACCCTGCATAAGGTGGTTAAGCCACAGAAGGTCATTGCTTAAAACGCTGGCTGTTCACATAGTGCTGTACTGAAGCATACTAATGAAAAGTAAACTAGAAGTGGAAAAATGTAGGAAGGAAACTTTCTGCAAGCAACAGGGAGCCCTAAGAGGACTGTGAGGAAAAATCGATTGAAATTTTGAAGACGAACACAACAGAAGCATCTTACTTGGGTAAAGGGAAAAAAAGCTCAGTGGTATAAATTTTTGTTGTAAGATTGAAGTAATTTCTCCATTTTGTTAGGGAATAAATGTCTTATAGTTGGGAGTCTCCTCAGAAGTCTCTTAAGTCCAGCGTGAAGTCTGTGACGGTGGTTGTTCCTCTTTAAGTCCAAAGCCAATGCAGCATTGTACAAGAGACTTTAGAGCACGTCATGCTCGCATGCTGACAAGCTTTAGGGAGATGCTGATTCTTTTTGGAGCAGAAGTTAGCACCTGTCCACAGAGTCAAAACTACTGCCAAATGGTTTGCTGACCATGTTATTAATGTGCTTGAATGGTCATCCAGCTCGTCTGACCTCAACTCCACAAAGAGTCTGAAGTACTGTCAAGAGGAAGATGAAAAACACTTGACCCCCCCCCCCCCAAAAAAACAACAACAAAAACAGAGATGATTATAAAGCTGATCAAAGCAACCTGGGCTTCAATACAAGCTCAGCAGTGGGGCAAGGTGATCCCCTCCAAGCCAGTGGAAACAGTGACACAGTCATTTCTGATAAAGGATTCCCAACCGAGGAGTGCATATATGACCACACTTTGCAGGAGTGAATATTTCAATAAAAAAAGAAAGAAAGAAAAAAGAAAAAGATGTGCATGAAAGTTTAACTTTTCGAGTTTAATTACAAAAAAAACCCCTTTTCCATAATTTTTTGAGTGGTACTAGTTTAGGTGTGGTGGACTGACATGACTGAATGTGACTATTACCACTTTCTACTTTGCAGTCTTGAAACATTATATATATTTTTCACTGGAACAGAAACTTTTAAACACAGAGCTCAATTGTCTTTGTATTCTGTGGTTGAATCTGGATAATTCACACAACATGCATTAGTAATCATGTTCATTTTTCCGTGGTTGCCTTGGTGTGGTTTACTCATCCACTTCATAAATAAAGAAGAGCCACAGACTTGCTGTCTCTTCTCTCCGTCTCTCTCATCTTCACTTTGTGCTGAATAAGTGGCAGACTGGTAGCTTTTAATGCACAATAAGCCCCCTTTTCCCTTTCATGCCTGCCTGTCACTCTGCAGGGTAGCGTATTAGAAGCTCAAGGTGACCACAGCCGGGATGAAGTGAAGCTGCTGCTGTTGCTGTCCCCAACTGTTTTTTTTCCACTTGAAATGAACTGTGGTAGTCTGGAAAGACACCCGCAAATGCATGCATGCACACACAAACAAACCCATACAAAAAGCTTCCATACTGTCACTCCATTGTTAATTATCCAGTATCCTATAATCCCAAACATTAAAAACAAGAGAGACAGCTGTCTCATTCAAGACTGTGTGGGTGACATGATTACATACAATACATTCCTTACTTTGCTCTGTATTTTGGGAACTTAAAAATCTGTAGGGACACACATTTGTTCTTATACATCTAGACATAGATCTCTAAGCAGTGACTAACAGCAATGTGGTGAGCAGATAACAAGGACTGTGCATGAAATTCAGAAACTTGCAATGACAGGCAAGATGACCTAAGCAAAGTGAACGGGTACAGAGTGAAAATCATTTGGAGGTTTGAGAGTGAACAAGTGGGTTTGACAGATTTATCATCAGATGGGAAATACACTCCCATCGCCACAGGTGTATAAAATAAAGCACCTACCTATGCAGTCTGCTTTTAGAAAACCTTTGAGAAAGAATGAGTCGTGCTAAAGAGCTCACTGAATTCAGGCTCGTTACTGTAGGATGCCATCATTTCAACAAGTTCATGAAATTTCTTTCTTCTTGGATGTTCTTCAGTCAGCAATAAGTGATATTGTTGCAAAGTGAAAGTGCTCAGGAACCATGACTCAGGCATTAGGTGGCAGGTCCTGTAGTGGCATTTGAAGATTCCAAACCTTCTCTGGCATTAACATCAGCACATTGCTGTTAGAGTAATGTAAATATATAAAACCATTGTCAATATAATGTTTTTGTACCTATACAGATACACTATGTTTTTTAAGCATTACAAAATTAAAAGAAAAGCAAATGAGTAAGTAGTAAGTAAGTAAGTAAAATTTATTTATATAGCGCTTTTCACAGATAAAAATCACAAAGTGCTTTACAACACAGAAAATGGAAATATAAAACAATATAACAGTAAATAAAACAGCAAATAAAACAGAGTAATATAATAAAACTATAAAAACAGCATAAGAGGAAATTAATCAAATGCTTTTCTAAATAAAAATGTCTTCAGCTGTTTTTTAAAAGAATCAATGGAGTCCGTGCAGCGTAGAGACAGTGGAAGAGAATTCCACAACCGTAGTGCCACCGTCTGAAAGGCCCGATCACCACGAGTTTTAAAACGAGTGCGTGGTACTACCAACAGTCTCTGATCTAATGACCTTAAAGCTCGAGAAGATAAATGTGGTTTCAATAGGTCAGATAAATATTGAGGAGCTTGACCATGTAGGGCCCTAAAGGTTAGAACTAAAATTTTAAAATGAAACCTAAAACTTACAGGCAACCAGTGAAGGGAGGCTAAAACGAGTAATATGTGAT
>VUQR01005804.1:2153-21628 GCA_015108515.1 Hemichromis elongatus
CACTGCTCTTTTCTACATCAGCACCGCTCTGCTTTCTCAGCCTTAGCTGTCACACGGTCCTGGTGTTGCTCCACTAATTTTTCACATCCCTTTATTCCTGCTATTCTGCTTTTTCCCAAAAGCACTTTGAGTCAGCGGGGGGAAGCTTTTAGCCTCTGATTACTCCTACACGGTAATTTCTCCTTGTTTTGCTCATCTTTCTGTTTGTTTCACGAGTCTTTCATTCCATTATTTTGTTTCTCTGTCCTTTTTGCACCTGCTCTCCATTGTTTTGTTTTTTCTCTTGTTCTTTTTTTTAAAACTGGCTTTCTGCCCGCGTTCCTGCCAAATGTCTGTCACCCTCTTCTATTTACCCATTAAAACTGAAGGGAACACTTTATGTTGATTCCCGTTTTACATATGATGTGTTTTAATCCACAAATAAATAAATACATACTAATAGTGATAATTAAAAGAGCATTTCATCCAGTTAAACCTGGTGGACAGTTTGTGGTTCCAGCCATGGAGCCCTGTGGGATAAAGAATAATTTCAGTCTTGTTGTAGACGTGAAGTCCATTTCCCAGAGTACCAAACCTCCCCTGTGAAATTTCTATATATTTTTATTTTATTTTTTGGGGTAACCTGTAGCTAGAGGGACCTCTCTGATGTCCTACATTGTACCTACATTTTATACAAGGTGAACCGTGTCTCTCAGCAGGACCAGAAAGCTCTTTTTTGTTAAGATTAGGCTGCAATTACTTTGACATTTATCCCGCGGCACCATCCAAAAAGTCACAATATCATAACAAGGGCATCTTTTGTTATTTGTGCAGTGTAACATGCCGTTCTACACTTTTCAGACAAAAAAGCTGAATTATTTTCTCGTGATTAGCACGGCTTTACTAGTGTTTGTCGGCTTCAGCGTTGTCAGATAATGGCATGCCATCTTCTGGTTTCGAAGCAGACGAAGTGGACGATAAAGAAATGTATTAAGACAGTGTAGTGATACTTGACCGACAGGTGTTTTTGGTCTATAGCCTCCGCCACAGCACAAATGCTGAGCTACACCTGTACAGTCCAGTGAAATAGATTTTTTTGAAAACCTTTGAGGCCAGCACTACCTCATTAAGTTACTCAGTCACTCAGTCTGCGTTCATTTAGGCAGACTAACAGTGGGGTCGATTACACCATAGTTTGTTTAAAAGCCTTACATGAGTTTCCAGAGATGTTAAATCATGCTGGAGGCCTTAAAGTAGACTAGACCTCAGCTTTGTGTGAATAGAACTGGTCACGTGACCTCGTTAATTAAACCACAGATACCTTTGCAATGTATCGCACAGGTGGTTACAGACACAGTTAATAGGAAGTGTTGCAATGATGGGACCTGTGGACTCACACCTGCGATAGAAACATTGGCCTACGGCACTGGATTAACAAAAATAAAGAGAAAAGAGATATTTACTGTTGGACAGAGTGGAACGTGTACAACAAATGAAATCAGATCAGCTCTCTGAGATGATTCTAGTAGTGAAGGTGCACTTAGATTGTGTTGTCGTGATGAACTGTTGTACGGTATATGATGTTTGCCAATGCCACTGGATAATTCACTATATAATATATATGACATTTTAATCAAATTCACTTCATTTAGGTTTTATATAGCACCAAAAAACAACAGCAGTCTCCTCAATGTGCTTTCTGTGCCCTGTGAGCAAGCACTTGGCAACAGTGGGAAGGAAAAACTCCCACTGAGCTTTGATGTTGTTTCCAGTGAACAGGAAACCCCAGTGTTGATTGGAAAAATTGAATGTTTCTGTAATAATAACAAGAAAAAAGTCAATAATAAGTCAAAGAAATGTCTCAGAAATGTAAATGTTAAGATCGTAACTGTGTAGCTTTCTGCTTGAATTTGTGATCTTAATGTTGGGAAAAATTCATTTCCTTTTCCTGTGATTTAATACTTGTTCCCTTTTTTTCCCCTCTTTCTTTCTCTTATTATTTTTCTTTCAGCCTTTTACTATCTAGTTCTAGTTGTTTTCTTCTTGTCTCCTTTTCTCTCTTTGCTCTCATTAACTATATACTACAGTCCAATTTGCTCCAGATGAAAACATGAGTGAGGAACTGGCTTGTCGGTACATCATCTGGCTCACAACCCTAAACCTTCCCCTGACACTTAGTCTTTTCCCCGTGTCACACACTGTTACCTGACAATCTGCTCAGCAGAGATGTGATTGTTGGAGCAACTCAAGCAGAAGTAACACTAAAAGGCTTTTAATCTTTATAAAATCCTCCACTTCTCATTGGAGCTTTTTTTTTGTTGGTAAATCCATTATCAGAGAACAGCGTGTGAATGTTGTTTTTTTTCTTTAGAGAGAAAGCACATGTGAGTACAGTGCGAGGTGTGCATTGAGTTCCTGAATGCCTTTTTGCACACGCGTTTGTGTCACAGAGGTATTTTGAGTTATGCTTTGCTTTCAGCAATGTCTGTAATTAGCATTAAAACCCCAGTGATGTGGTCTGGGAGCTTTTCAAGGTTATTCTTTCGGTCTACTAAACCAGAGGAGTCTTTCTGCCCCAATAACTGCCGTGTTAGTCACAATACAGTTGTTTTTAGATTAATTTTCTTCAGATCGATTACAAGTGTCTGTTGAGTGCGGGCTTTAAAGGTATAAAACCTGATCTTCGATTGGCTCTGACACCTGATAGACAATAATGCGTCCATGTTTCTGACTTTGAGCGAGCTGTTCCTCTGGGTTCCTTCTCTCAAATCACCCTAACCACAGTGTATGTTTCATTCATTAAATATTTATCCCATTCAAAGAATTAATAATTTATGATTACAATTCAGAATCAGACATCAGACAATCACCGTGAAATAATCATTTTTCATTTGCTCACTGCACAGTGGTAATTATCATTTTCTTCACACTTGTTCTTTTCACTCTCATTTCATTCTTCTCCTTCTTCTCATTTTTATAAAAAAAAATAAAAATCTTACTTTATGATCAGCTCCACACCTGGTGAGAGACCAAGGCTGTGTCACTGTCTACGCTGTTGCCATGGTGATTAGAAGGTTAGGAGCCCCAGAAGGGCCCCTAATAAGGAGGAAACAGGGTGTGAAATTAAGGCTGTAGGACAAGCGTAGCATCTGTTTTTTAAGCAAGGCTGTGAAGACGGTGATTTAATGTAAATGAGCGGAAAATACAAACAGCAGGTGGCTTGTACAGTAGTTTCCTTCAGGTTGTTAAAATTTCACTTTGGATGTTTTGCTTAACTCTCTTTATGTCCAGCTTTCAATCAGCAAGCTGAACAGCGCTAAAAAGTTATTTTGCATGTTGTTTTATTTAAGTTGGTCTTTTCCCCTAAAGCAGCTACAGGAGGGAATGGAGGACAGTGATAAGCTTAATGTCTACGCTTAATTATTTTCTCATTAGTGATGGGATAGAAGCAGAGTCAGAGCCTTTCATGATTTGGGTCAAAGTTTTCATCCCTGAGGAGGATACTAGGAACAGTCTTGGGATGGTGCTGATGCATATGTTATTTTTTGTGTCCCTATGCAGGTTTTTTTTTTGCAGGGAAGCATCTGTTTTTAGTGGCTACACCTGCAGCGGTTGTTAAGTGTAGGACTCTGGGAACGACAAGCTAAAAGAAGAAGGCTTTTGTTTAGAGATTGCGTTAGGCCTTAAGTTTTTTTGGCCCAGCACAGCTCTGTGAAATGTCAGGCTTTCCACAGAGTCGTTGGAACATGTGAAGGTAAACATCAACTGACTGCTTTAGATTTTAAAATTACTAAGCAAGTGCCAACTGGTAATGCTCCTGGTAATGCAGATGTTGGAGTTAGTTCCTGTATACTGCTAGCTAATTAACAAAACATCCACCTATTTTTGTAAAACTGCTTGTGCAATTCAGCTTTAGGTACATCATGGACAGGTTACTAGACTGTTGCAGGGCTACCAGATAGAAGCAGCTAAAACGTTCATTCGTGTGGCCTTATAATCACCAGATAACCTAACATGCATCCCTTTAGACTGTGGAAAAAGAGAAAACCCCCAGCTGGCTGGTGGGCTCATTTACATGCAAGATTTAGCTTTCTTCAGTTAGTGGACAGATATCAGCTACGCAGATAAAATCATAATACATTTTGCCTTCCTCCTTTTTTAATGTCTATAGTTGTACTTTATGTGTAAAGTGGTTGACTTTTACTCCCCACTGTGTCCTGGCCACACGCAGGCTCTTTCCCAGACAAGCACACACACCTGGTAAAAAAAGGGAACAAGCCTTCAAGTGCTCTAAAACTCTGATTTAAAATCCAGCCAGGAGAGAGAAATATCCTCATTCTGTTTACTCTCGTTTTGATAATATTATGGATCAGTGTAGCTGCTCCGTATGCACATTTATTTCAAACATGGCAGAGCTTCAAGCATGAATTGTGTTTGCACTTGCCCGCCCACATGCTTTCCTGTCACAAGTGTCAATTATATGCGATGATGCTGACATGAAATTATGGCAAGGCAGATTAAATTGAATTTAAATCTAAAAATAAACGAGAAAGCTAATTCTGTGCAACAATGGGACAATAATTGTGTGTATGCGTGCATAGCTGTGATGCTACTCTGCTACATGTGCTGCAGAGTCCTGTCACAAACAGACCAGGAGGATTATGTGACAGCAGAGAAATAGAGGGATTATTTCATTGTTGTAGCTGTAGCATACCAATAGCTTATCTGTGAGGACACTACTGGTATGTTAACCAAGATTTGTGATAAAATACACATTTTTGCTGTGCATCTGTTTAACATCTGTTTAAGCATTTGTATTAAGAGCATATATTGCGTTTTTGTTTACAGCTTGTGTGTTTTGCATTAAGCAGTTCTGTTTGTGGTAAAATAATTTTCCTCACCTGCTTACCTGTTCATCCCACGCACACATACAAAAAATACACGAAGCTGAAAACAAGTCCAAAAACCTGATGTGCGAAACAAATCATGGATTTGTGAAATCGTTATGTCTCTATTGATGGAAAAAGGACATCACATACATGGGTACGATAGGCCAATAGCGATGGGTGATAAACATTTTTACTTTAACACCACAGAGAGCTCTATTTGATTCTATTTTGCTTGAGCGTGTCCTGGGCTGAGATGGGCAGCATTATTGTCTTTTGATGGCAGAGCATCCAGGAGATAACCTGCTCTTGCTGTGAGGCATTAGTGCTAACCTGAGAGAGATTTTGTTTGCTGAGAAATCAGTTGAGCCACAATTAAGTGTTACTGCCTTTGCTTCTCAGGACAATTCTAACAAATTTCGATGACCCATGAAATATATATTTAAGTAGTTAAATATGTTTTACAGCTTGCTTTAACTACTAACTGTCTTAGTGGGCATATACTTAACATAATTTAGTCCATGAGTGTCTAACTCTGAGTGATTTATTGAGTTATACTAATACTTATTTAAAGTGTAAGTGTAGCTGCTTGCAGAACTGTGGCTCTACTTTACATTGGCCGTGGATGCTACCTGTGATGGCCTTAATCGTGCTGGACAGGTATGGGATTGTGAATCAGTGGCCACTGGAGGAGGCTGACCCAAGCTGTCTACTTGCTCATCACTGGATGCTCCGATTCATTTGTTCAATTCCCGGATTCCTGTCTTTCCCTGAGGGCAATACCCAGCATGCCCTAGCTCTTTGGCTCAGAAAGGAATTGCTTCTGAAAATGAGTCGATGAGGTGGATGAGAGAAGCAGACCACATGTGTGTGATCGTTTGATGTCTTAGAACCTGGATTTAGTCTGTATGGACTCCTTCACTAAGCTTTCTGTCCATGCAAAACACAAGCCTGGGCTTTATCGACTGTGAGTGTGTGTGTGTGTGTGTGCCTGTGTGTGTTTATCGACATTTTTCTGCTAAGTGTGTCTTTGTGTGATTCTGCTGGTGCTGGCTGTTTTGAGAACGTTACACCAAAACGGACAGGAGAATGTTGGAGGGGTATCAAAGTCTTAACCCCTTTGCATTTATTATAACCTGCCTGTATCCGAGCCTGCTGAGTCCCAGACACTGCCTGTTTGATTTGCGTGTGACTGAGAGACAGTTTGTGAACATATTGGTACCACAATCAGCAGGGGATGCTTGTTAATAGTACATTTACAGCTTTTATTTGTGGTCTCGTGCTCTTTTCGATTTATCTACTTAAATGCTTTACTGTCTTTTACGTTCTGCTTTTTCAATCTGACTCAAATTTTTCTGCCCTCTGCGTGCTTTTCTGCTCCCTCGTAAAGTCAGTTTTGCATGGAAGTGGTTATAGCTATTAATAGTCAACAGGATGCATCAGTACAGCTTGAATTTTTTCACATCTACATATATATGCATGTATGGTTTTGTTTCTTTATTGTTCATTTTTATTTTTAATGTATTTTAAGAAATTATTAAATGGGTGATGATGCAGTAGTTTTCAAAGTGACCTTTCTGGACTGCGTTTTAAAGGTGTATGTAAAACAAAGGGGAAATTCTACACATTTAATAAAAATGAGCAAATACTCTGTTGATTTGGATATTTTTGATTAATCAGCAGTCAGTTAATCTTGAGAATTGACACACTGATTGAACAGCTAATTGTTTCAGCACTAATGTTATCAGACTGGCTGATAACCTCGGAAGAAATGATAGTGGGGTCTTTTAATTTAAAATACTACAGATCTTGTGATTTATCCCTGATGGCAAAGGTCGTCCGAGTGCGCGTGTATTTGTTTTTGTGTGGTACTGCATGGTTAGCTTTGCATGTATCTGGACAGTGTTTGAGCTTGTCTTTTTTCTCTAGTGCACCATAATGGACTTGAAATTATGCAATTATGGTGTGATTAAAGTGCTTCAGTTCAAGGAGTTTGAAATTGAATGTTGAATCGACTGTTTAGAAATTACAGCTATTTTACAGTTTGCCTCCATTTTCACAGGCTTAAAGGTAATTTGGCAAATTAGCCATTATAAATATAATGGCTAATTTTTAATATTTAGTAGGAAGTCTGCCACTGGAACCACAAGTTTATTGGCCCATTGAGCCTAAGTTGACTTCCTGCTACAGTTAAGTATTTTTTTAAAAGTCATTCAGCTGACTAATGTTCCTTTTAATTATACATTAAAACAGGCACCAGTTGAGCTCACAGGTTGAGCAGATGACTAAATACAAAAGCCCAGGTTCGATTTTTAACTTGATCCAATTTTCACCAAAATGATATCTGCTGGAGCTTTTATCGGTATCTGCCATCACACAAAATTTGGAAATCATATCTTGAAAACTGTAAGCACTGGATTGCTAACAAACATACAGACAAACAAACAAAATAGTGTACTTTCTTCCTCCCTTTAGTGTGAAAACAAAGAGGGAATAAAGAACCAGACAGATTACAGGTATTGTACAACTAAGACTTGTTTCATATGCCCAGCTGATAGCCATCCACTTATACTATGTGCACTACTTACGTTGGGCAAAATTATTAATGCTGCCGCTTTCTAGGGCACCAGTTTAACATTTTTCAAGTTAAAATTGCAAAACTTCTGTTGGTGTCCATATACTTATGGACTTGACTTTATGTCTTTGGGCATGCTGCTAATGCGCCAAGGACTCGCTGTGCCTCCTTCCCTCCTGCCATATCACAAAGATTGCCTAAGATAGCACATCTCTGTGTCAACCCCTGCTGAGCTGACTCTGCAGCAGGCTGTCCCATAATATCAGATTTTTATGCATCCCTCTAATACTGCTTGGAAATGCACCGCTCTTTTATCCTCCCCTCTGCTTTATTTTATCATTAGTAGGCCCTAACAGGGGGGATCTCAGAATGGGTGTTAAAATGTGTTTGCCCTTGTGTCTCTCTCCCTCTCTCCCTCTCTCTCTTCTCTTCCTTTTTCTCTCTGATTCTCAGAATTTCACATTCTTTAAATGCTCGCTTTACCTCAAAAAACAACCACATATGTAAATGTCAACAGAACTGCACTCTTCTATTTTTATTGCTGTTTCTTCTCACAACATTCTCTTTTTCTCTCTCTCTGTTCATTACTTCAAGCTGGTCAAAAGTCAGTGTGTGGTGTAAAAGCAGATTGCTGTCCCCAGTAGCGATGTCTTGACTTTTATTTCTTGGCGTTACAATCAAACCCCCAGGGAGCCACACTGGTATTTCCATGCTAGGCTCCGAACAACATGCAAGTGCCAGTCAGCATTGGTGTACTCAGCTCCAGCATACACGCCACTGCATCTAGTGCACTGACTCACCCGTCGTGTGTTTGAGTGTTTGTTAGCTGTTGCTCATGCACGTGGGTGAAATGCATTGAACTATACTTGATATGTTCCGTCTTCCAGCGAAAGACGAATGTGAGGCAGGTTGTTGTAATGAAGCATATGTGCAAATGTCTGTGCCTGTAGGAATATAAAAGAAGCACTTGACCTTGTGTACCGATGCATAAATAAAATAAGGGTGTGTTTTCTTGTTTTTATGTGATAACTGTCCAGGCATGGCTCTGTTCCAGCTATTTTGGTTTCGGCGTCCCACTCCTTACTTTTCTTTCTCGATTTTAATTTCATTCCCGTGTGCTCTCTTGTGCTTTCACTCCATCTTATTCCTGCAATGCACCCCATGGCACCCAAGGGAACAATGGTACTCTAACAGCCTTTGCAGAAGTCCTGTGGACCTGAGGACTGGGCAGCGTAAGTCTTTAAAAAACCCCAAAATAAAACAACAACAAAAACCCACAAAAGGTCAGTTTTTCAGCTTTCCACAAGTCCGTCTGAGACTTGCTGACAACCTAAAGATTTGCTATAGGCACATTTATCATGCAAGCCATGCAGTGTATGACCTAACTCCTGTAGAATTAGCACTGACGTGGTTAATATGGCGGTGAATAAAGGTTTAACACCGACCCCTCAGCCATCTGTGATGATGTTGAGGTAATTAGCATACTACTGTTAAATCCCTCTCTCCCTCTCTGTGTGTTTTTTTTTTTCCTGCCTCTGTCTCTCCCTCACTGTCAGTCAGCCACGCACATGCATACACAAACACACAGCGGACTTCTCTAGCTATTAGCCATGCTAATGGGTTAGATCTCTTGGACATTAATTGTCAAGTTAAACAGTAATGGGGAAGATAATAGTCTTCTTGTCCACAGCTTGTCATTTAGAAAACAAAAGGAGCACTTGGCTGTTGTGCTTTTCAGTAGGAACACGTCTTTTCTTTTTCCTTATTTAATTTTTTTCTTTTACATACATTGATAATGGCATTGAATGCGTCTGCCTGTTTTATCTCCACCGGTGTTTTGTTTGTTTTTTTTTTTGCTTTTAAAGCAAGTTACTTTTATAATCACACCATGAACATTTGTCTTATCCTTTTTACTGTAGTTTGCATTGACATCGTATTTTCCAGCTGGATGTTGATCAGTGGCTGCGACGACATTGAGAGATTAGTCATAGAAATTATGAAGTGCGCAGTAAGTTTGAATGCAATTTTATGACAAAGTACTCACGCGAAAAAAAAGGGAAAATTGTGGCAGTTATGACCTGTAAGATACTTTAGTTTTTCTGATAGCTCCCTAACCACACATAAAGTTACTGTTTTGTAGTCAGATGTACAGGAATAAATCGCCAGAGGACAGGAGGATCTCTTAACCTTTAGTCTCTGTGGAGGATACTTAAAGGCTGTTAGAGGCTGTCTTACTTATAAAATGTATGGAAGACTGTTCTCCCTTTGCTCTTTACTAGAATCATACCTCAGTCTCACTGACAGCAGATATCTGTCCCTGTCACTGCTCATAGCATCAGCGTGAGTAATGCTCTGTGAAAAGGCTCTGCACAGACCGCTCACATGTAACGACCTTCTAATTTCTCTGCCCTGGGCACTGTCACCTACCTGCTCATCATCTGCATAGCAGAACATCCTGGATACTCTTGTGTATGGACCTCAGGAGTATTTATGATGTCAACTGTACCCAACAAAACACCTCTAGTTCTAATCATAAAGCTGCAACTAGCAGAGGCTGCATGCCCAGAGGCCATGAGGGCAGAGGAGGCCACTACCTTCGGGCCAGCCCCGGGTCTTCCTGGACTACGGTGACACTGACAAGGTAGAGGGAGTCACGTGTAGAGTTTGTTGTGTGAGGACACTGAAATGAGAAGCCAAGAGATTATTATTGTTGTATGGTGTTACTCAAATCTATAAATATGTTCAGTGTCCCACTTAGAAACAAAACTCTACTAACCACAAGGATTTTCTTTTAGATAGATGGATTAATTGTGTGGTTTTAAGACTTTGTATTTATCTTTTTTAAAAAAAAAAATCAAATATTTATGATAGGAGAAGCCAAAAAATGTCGGGACATAAAGGTAGGCATAATAGCATTAGTAAAGTCTTGTTTGTCCTGCACCACTTTAAAAACCTCTGAAAGAAAGGGCATATTTATTAAAATGACATACTCTTCAAATGATCTCCGAATAGTAATGGATGAATTCAGCCAATGGTAATAATTAAACTTTAGATGTGAGTCCCTCCCTCTATACATACCTGAGATGCCGGTTGTGCTCTTCATTTCACAGAAAAGCCACTAGTGTCCAGAAAGCATGTTTACCGTCTGTCTCTCGGTCTTCCCTTCACATCTCCACTCCCACTGTCTCTGTACCTGATCTGTCTTTGATGCTACTGTTGTCTGGCAACTTTTCATTGTGATAGAGTCTAAGTTGTCACAGTGTCTGACATACATGCTTTTTAGAGGGCATGTCTTCCAAAGGATGTGAAGAAAAAGGACAGTTTGTTTTAGATGTAATTACAGCTGGAGAAGCAAAGGAGGCTCACTGAAGTCATGTGGTGTGCACATTACAAATGAGGCAGGACTCATAGCAAGATTTAAAGAAAAATATGTAGAAGTTTACACATGGTTTAGGTAAAGCATCTTACTTAATTTTTAATTTTTGGAAATGTATGAAAGCACTACAGTACCATTAGTAGTGGTAGTTGCCAGATGTTATAGCAATTTGCTGTAATGAATATAGCCTTGTTGTTCTCGTTGTCATCAGTTTGTTATTATGCATCCACAGGGTTCATTTCCTAAATTTTTATCCATCTAATATCTTCGCTTATATTACGCAGAGGTTTATAACACTTGCTGAATGGATTAACATCCAGAAAACAACAGCGATATAATTTCAAAGAAACTTTAGAAAACTGTAGTTTCCCAATGAAAAAGCACTGAAACTCTGCCAGCTCCTGTTCCATACCTTTTGTACTGTGTCGATAAGAAGAAGAGGCGGAGATTCCCTCCATAGGCTGCTGAACAGAACAATCCAATATGGGCCATAGCTATAAAGCAAGGTATAGATGGGAGCTTCACAGTGGCAGCCTGTCATTCTGGTCCAGGTCCATGGTCAAATTGGCCTCTTTAAGCCCCATTTTTCATCATTAGAATGAGACGTAAAACTGATCTCTAAGTAAAGCTCAAAGTCAATTTCTGGTCCAACTTGATAGATTTAGGTGGAAAGTTACCATGGTAACGGCAAAGGGTTAAGTGATTCAGATTTGCTCAGACTCAGAGTGTCTTTCAGTGGCTTTCAGTTTTCTGTGGAAATTACAGACCACCAGGAAAGTTCTTAAAAAAGCTGCCTGTTGGGGCTTTCAGAGGAATTGATTCCTTATATTTAAACATAGTACTTAAGTGTTGTGTATGTACCTTTGTTTAATATTATCACAGATTATGTGGAGTTTTTTCTTCGCTTTTTTGAGCATCTTCATCATATTTTGCAAAAGTACACTCTAGATACCAAGATACTAGGTAAAAGGTAAAAGCATCCAAATACCACATTTCCAACCATTCTTAGAGAAGGAGTAGCAGGATTGCTCTGTATCAGAAAAGGTTTTATTTTTTTTTTTGGAGTCCAGTAAAAATAAACTGTTTATGCCAAGGTGCTCAAGGTTCTCTATTGTACTAGTAAGTTCTCACTAAACTATTAACATGCACATATAAGAGCTTCCTTCTGCAGGGAATATAAGATGTCAGCTAAACGATGTACTTGTTCTTTTAAACCTAAGTCACACAGGCCTAGAGACAGGTCAGTAATCCTCAGACAGCCTCTGGTTGCTAGAGAAGTGGTTGCTGGTAGTTGCTGTTTTGAAAAGTGGGTGCTTTACCGAAAATCTCTTTGAACACTCATTAAGCATGAGGAAGACTGTGAAATGTGGAATGAAAACTGGAGATGGAAACCATTTTCCTTCAGGTTAAAAGCTGCACCTTTTAAAATGTGTTGGTTGCAGTGGTAAGACACATCTTTTACTTTGATGGTGAACGGTCTCTTTTCAACTTTTCACAGTTGGCGGGTGAAAACTATGGGAGACCACCGTTATCTGTTATCAACCCAAAAAATTCCACAGTTTTTGGCGCAGAAACTTCTTAGCTAACAATTCCAGTGACTTTGTGGTTGCTGGCAATCTCCAGCAACCACATTGGCAACTGGTTGGAAAAAACACATTTTGAGCCTTTGGTTGCCAAAGTATCACTGACCAGTCTCCAGGCATGTTTAACTGGGCCCCTAATCATAAGGGGGGGGAGTCCTAAGCTCAACCTCTAAAACAGTTTAACTGGTTAGACTATCAATAACATGAATTTATTGTGAAGTGAATCTCTGCCTGTATACTGAAATAAAAGTAAATGTGCTCAAAGATGGACAGAAACTTGAATATTATTATTATAAGCCCCGGGATAAACTGTCTTCCAAATGCACGAAAATGTCATTCAAATATAATTGAAACCAGGATATCTAATGCAAATAGTTGTCATATTTTTAGTGCTTAACAGATACAGAGAGGGATACACGCATGAGACAGTACTTTGAATTTTTGATTGGGCAATTAAACATTTGCTTGTTAATTGTAATTTCCAAATTAATCTAGAAAAATGTGTGTTTTTATTTTATAGCTGCAATTTCCAGGGAAATGTTTTAAGATGCAACTATTTTCAAACACTGGAGTAGGTTTTAAACAGTTGATGAGTGTAAAAGCATTCTTGTATGTTTGTGTGTGTGTGTATTGTGTGTGTGTGTTTTTTTAAAAGAAGTGAAGCTGAAGGGCAAGCTGAGAATTGATGGCTTGCTATAGGCAGAGTGGATACTTCTAATAGTAGGAGTTCCAATAATGCATTTTCTCCAGCTTCCCAGAAAGAGGTTAAAAAGAATAGTGACTTGTTTTTGTTATGAAACGGTTTTATAACATGGTTATCGAGTTCAGCCTGTCTGCACTACTTATAAATGCTGCACTCTTACTGTACATACAGCTAGACTTTTTGCCTTGAGAGATGTTATCGCGATGGTCCTCGTTACAACAAAACAAAATGAGCCAACACGTTTATTGCTCTGTCAGCCTTAGGCCTCGCGCTCAAGAGCACAGATGATGATGAGTGAGATGATGTCGAAGAGGAGCCCCTTGGAAGGCATTTAACTTCATTTTGAAAAACTCGAGGGAGGTGTTAAGGTTGTGTATCAGTGAGGTAACGACACCTTTCACTTTGCATTTATAGGTGGCAAATATGTCTGCTTGGCTTCCTTCGCTGTGGCTTCTGTGGTCTAATTTGACATACAACAAAGAGGAGTTAGCGTGTTGTTCTTGATAGAAATACGTTGGGACTTGAAACCACAAGAACTGTTGGAAGGTTTTGACAATGTGGTGTAATGACTGCATTTAAGAGAGTAAAGAATGTTTTTTGGCTTCCTCCAAAGTAACTTCTGATTCCCATTTGACATGCGACAAATCACTGTTGATCGTTAGAGAAGCAGGGGGAAAACCTGTTCGTCAACAAATGGAAACTGCAACGTAGAGGCCTCCGCAAGCCAACACCCCCTCCTCATACATACGTACATTTACACATACACAGTCTTGTGTTTGAGAAAACTAAACAAAAAAAAAAACCTAGAATGTGCCACTCTTGAGGGAACTGAGGGCTTAAGCCCCTGAATAAATGACAGGTAATTTTCAGTTGAGAGTGGAGCATAGAGGCGAGTGAGGCAATCAATCACTTTGGTGATCACCCATGCAGATTTCAGTTCTCCCTGGCATCATCAAGGCTGATGACATCGATAGACCGAGACGAGATCGCTTGACAAGTGTGTGAGAGAGTGCTGTTCATATGGTGGGATAGGAGATTGATTTCCCAAAATAATAAAAAAAAAGAAGCATAAAATGCTACCATTGTTCAGACATTGGTGTGATCGCTGATAAGTAGGTAGCAGTTACTTTTTTGTGAAATATATGAGAAGGATAGGGCAAGTTTTTTATGGATTTTTTTTCCCCCAAGTGTGTCTGAGATGGCCACAGCTGGAGCAAAGTGGATCTATTGATCCTGGGAGTTTCATTTTTCAAACATAGTCATCTTTCAGAGGCAGCTTCGATTTTTGAAAAATATACAGTGCGCTTTCAGATAATTTTATGGCCTTTTTGTCACAGTATACAGTGGAGAGATGTGAGGAATTTCAAGGTAGGTGGTAGTTTGTGGAAGAGGGATGGCTATACTTCTCAGACGGGCTGGAGCTTTTTACTTTGCTTGACCGTGTGTTTAAACAGGGGCTGCGGGTAATACCTTTATTATGAATCGGTGTTAATTAGTAAATCCATACGATGATTTCAGTGTTAAATGGTTCCCAGACACGTGAACATCTTCAAATTGCTTGTTTTGTTCCATCAACAGTCCTAAAGCCAAAAAATATTATGTTGGCTTTTAGCTAATCATGGGCGTCAAATATCAAAATTGTTCCAAAACGGCTGTCCGCTGATGAATTTATGACATATTATTCCAGCACCACTTCCAAGATGAATTTTGCTGTGTCAGCAGTATCCCCAGTGGATGATTTTAAATAGAAAAGGTGATATTTTTCAAATATCCACCATCTCTCAGACACATTTAGACTAGTAACTAACAGTTATTTACATTAAAAGTTAATCATTTTGTTGACAAAATGTCAAAGAAGTTAAATGACACTGAAGCCGAGGCAGCATTTTCAAACGGATCACTCTGTCAGGCCAGGAGTTCACAAGAAAAGGAGAGAGAGGCTTATAAATGTTTGCCTTTTTCACCTTGAGACCATCGATACAGATGAATTATTGAAAAGCAAAAAATTACTGCAGATTAATTTTCTGTCACTCTGCTAATTGTTTTACTTCTAGGAATAAAATTGTTTAAAAATTGCATTACACACACTGCAAAAAAAAAAGAAATCCCAGCAAAACTTAAGAACGACTTTCACTAAATTACACTTGGTTGGTTAATCTCTGAGTGCGCTCTGTTAGCTCTGTTTTTTTTTATTTATTTATTTATATGAGTTAATAATTTGAGATTGTGACCTCTTTGCTTGCTTTGCTTTACCCTCTGGCCCTCTGTCCTCATCTTCTTTCTCTTACAATTTTCAGGTCAAAGTAATAAGCAGGAAAGAGGCTGCGAAAGGTAAAAAAAAAAATGATTATGAGAGCAACGAAAAGAGCATCAGTTGTTTTGGTTGCTTACACTATAACCTCAGAGAAACAGAAAGAGAGAGTCAGATGCTATTAGATTATACAAACAAAAAGCTTACTGCCCACAGTGTGTCATCGTGGGTAGTCAAGTGGTCAGGGAGCGGTTATGTCATCACTGACGGTTGATGCCCCGTGTTGCCCAGCAGCAGGCCATGGTAACACCCCACACACATGAACACCCCGCTGGTCTTTAAAGGTCTTCTTGTTGTGTGGACTTGACAACAACACACATACCAGCACAAACAAGCCCGTCCTTCTGTTGTGACCCGCTTTGACTTCCACGCTAGGACGCTTCTGCGGGGGATGAGTGGGCGTCAAAGCTCGGCCTGTCCTGTCTTAAGTGCAAGTGTAAACGGGAACGGCTTGTTTCCTAAAGTTCAACGTCAGAGTTGCGCCTCGCTGAGGGGCTTTTATCATGTCATCCTTTTTAAAAGTTTAATGCCGAGTGTTTTAATCATGGACGTAGCACAATTATTTTATGATTCGAGTCTTTCTTATGGAACTTTACGCTTCATTAAATAAAAATTATCTGTTGAGAATGTTATTTCATTTGCTTTGAAGTCTTGATCGAAGCAGACGAAACCTTTTATATTTCAGAGGATTTCCTGCAACTGCCAAAGAAGTCACTTCTTATGCAAAGCCGCTGGATAGGCATGAAGATGGATTGTTAATAGAATGTGTTGCAGTGTATTCAGTAATCATTATTAATCTCTGTGTCGGCGGATTCTTTCTCAGCTCGGCCCAGTGTTCATAAAGCTCGGTTAATTAGACTGATTGATTAGATGGTGGTGATTCAGAGCTCTCATCACAGCTCTTCATCCCGTCAGCTCTCTAATAAGATCAGATTGCGCTCATATTCACGTATTCCCCTGTGCGCGCACCCACACACACCCACCGAGCTTGTTTAGCCTGTCATGCCACCTCCCTGTCTATCTCATCTTTGCGACTGCCTGTCTGTCACATACATATTCAGACAGGATTTACAGGCATGAAAGAAGCAGCCAGGCTTGCCAAAGCTATACACTGAAGACCAGAAGCTACATTATGTTAACATGAAAAGATTGCAAATCTCTCATTCGCCCTTATTCCCCTCTCCCTGTTCTTCTCCCTTGTCTCTCACTGCTATCCATCCTGTGTTCCAGTCTCATCAAGTCTTATAAATATGACTTGTCTCCCTGTTTAGCCAAGAAAACCATCGCACTGGATAGCGGGAGTTTAAGAACCTCACATCTGTCTAGACTGCACTGTGTTCTTGACCTACGTGTGTCTTTCTGTGGACCTTTGTGATTACTTTCATGTCTGTATGGGAAACAGCATACACACAAATGTATTTGCAAACTTAAATGTGAATCAGCTTTGCTAAAGCTTTAGCAGCAGATCAATATTCATGCACAGCTCCAAGCTAACCGCCCTGCACTTAGTGCACAGTGCCTGCTCATCAGCACAGTAAAGAGACTCTCCCTAGCTGTAGTAAAAGTTTATGACTTTCCGTGTTGCTTTTGTCTCCAGGCAGCGGATATTACAGAGGATGATAAGTATTCATTTAGATTTTTGCCAGATCACCAGTCCTTCGTGTCAATACAGCCCATCTGAGCTCTTTAAAAAAGAGACCAAGTTTGGTGTGTGTACATGTGTGCGCATCTAAATGTGTGTGTGTTCCAAGGCTGTGATGAACCCAGTGCAATATCACCCCTAAGAGAGTATTTATGGAGAAAATGATTACCTTGGAAAAAAACAGAACTTTGATGAAAATTGTCCCAGTTTAATTTGTACCTGGAAGGCTTGCAGTTGGTGTCCTTGTTTATGGGTAATATTGGAAACCTGTAAAACTCAACAGTACCAGATGCTTTCATAAAGAAATCACAATCATCGGTGGCCTTTGATTGGGTTTTTGAAGTGAGCCTGAGCTTCTTTTTCCCGGAAAATGGTCGAGCATGAAAAACTGGGACTGCAGCTGCGGCTAAATTTTGCGTGGGTATTTTTTATTTTTTATTTTATAGAAGGCCATATTAAACAAAGTATTGACCTGCTAGGCCCTGGAGTGAGTATTAGGCTGCTCTGTCATAAATCTTCTGAGAGGTAAGGCTACTCTCTAAACCTGATCGTCCACAGCTTTTTAAGCTCCCTTTGAATCCCACCTTCACACTAAGCAAAAGTAGATACTCAGTACCTTAATCTTCCCTTATATCTCCTTTTTCTTGCAAAATCGATTCAAATTTAATTCCATGGTCCACTCAGTTGTCTAGCCACCATCGCAGTTTCACTGTGTCTACACAGAAAGCAGAGCATGAGCAGCATGCTTAGCAGAAAAGCAGCAGTGAGCTCTCTGTCTGTGTATTTTCACAGTAGGCGTTTAGATGTTGAGTGTAGGTTATCTGTGTTTTGGAAGTGCGCACAGCCCAATGCACAGTGACAGGTGGATGGGAGGTCACGCTTCACATCGACTGGCTCCAGTAAGTAATTAACCTACTGTATATAACAAAGAAAAGGATGTAGCCACCATTGGGCACACGTTGGCTTCCTGTTTTTGAAGCCTTTAGTATTGTAGTCTATACAAACTTGTTTTCTCCAGATCTAGAAGTAACCATATTTGAAAAAGGTGTTAAATGCTAAGCAGTTAACAGCAAAAGTGCATCCGTACTCTGTATAAGGGCATCAGACAAACAGACATCTGGTAATTTGTGCCAAGTAACCTACCAAATAGCTACTAGCTACAGCTAACTGTGAAAGACTTAAAGTGGCCACGGCCCAGATAATGGGAACTTTAAGGCTCAATGCAATTCACATGGGTGAGTTTACTTCCTGTATAATTGTCATGAAGCCAAGAAACTGTTTGTAGACCAAATCCAGTTTTTTTTTTTTTTAGACCAGGCTGTAAAAGCGTTTATTGCTACTGAAAGAACATCAGGATCGACTCTCTTTTGGAATCAACCTGAAACAGGCCACTAGAGGAACTACAGTTTTTAGCACTTTCCCATTAGCCTTTTTTATCACCCCGTTAGGTTGCTTGATTTTGAGGGGAGAAAAAAAAGTTCTTTAGTTCTTCCAAGAAACTCTCTTTCCTCATGTGTATGTGTTGGATGAATATCAGTCTCTCTCGGGGATCGAACTGGCTTTATCTGGCTTTATCTGTGTGTGTGTTTCTGAAATATGTCCGTAAGAAAGCAAGAACTTGTGGAAAGATGTATTCATGCTGTGTTGTTTTTGTTGGTAAAGAATGAATAGTTTCAATGGGAGATGAAAATGAACAAAATGTGAAACGAAAAAAAAATCTTTCTGATCTTTCTGTTTCCATCTCTTAACCCGACGTTTGATGGAGGCAAACAAGTTGTATGATTGACCGTATTGACAAGCTTAAATAGCCTTATTGGATGAGAAGTGGCCCTTGGGTGCTGCCACAGCGTTTTGAAAAGAACAGGCGGCCAGACAAAAACCGCACATTCATGTACAGCACTACCCCTTTTTGCTACCACAGCACTCTTAACAATTACCTTCCAGCTCTTTAACACACACACACACACACACACACACACACACACACACACACACACACACACACACACACACACACACACACACACACACACACACAAAGGCTATCTTTATGACTGCAGCATTTCCACCATTCCAGCTCGCTGTGTTTTTCTGCTTTCCTTACCTCCTTCACCCAGAGACCATTAAACTAGATCTCTTCTAAAAGGCTTTAAGGTCTCTCTTGGCTAGCCACTACTTCTCCAAACCTCTGCCGTGGCTCTTTTCATGTTTTTAAATCAAAGTCCATGAAAAGTTGAGGGGGAGGAGTGGGAAGCACAGAGAAATTTGGGATGGGTTTTTGTGTTTGTGGGTTGGAGACAAATCTTAGTTATAAACCCATATGGTGTTACTCACATTCACACAGGGACACACACATACACACACACTCACATACACAGGCTTAATCTGATACGGTACATGCCCTCCTGGCCTGTTCTGCT
>VUQR01005805.1:6034-21640 GCA_015108515.1 Hemichromis elongatus
ACAGGAGAAGGTATTTGTCTTATTCCAACTTATGTCTTTGTATCTTATATCTTTCATATATGACAACTACATTTCACTCACAGAGCAGAGGCTATGTTTTCTGAAAAATAAATACCAGGCAATAACTTTAAGACCCAGAATACTGACATTTAAGGTTGCAGAAGCATTTCCAGGATCCTCAAATCTTGAACCATTTCAACAAAAGAGTTTTAGTCTCCTGCACAGTAAAAGAACAATAAAAAATGACTTTTAAGCTATGACTGGAGAGTATTTTCTATTCATGAAGCCTTGCCAATTTTGCCAATCAGCATCAGCATAGTTTCTTATGAAGTCTGGTTAAATTTGCATTTATTTAGGAAAGATGCAGGTCATTTTCATAGACTGTATATAAAAGATGGACTTGGGCACAGTTTAGTTTGTAGATTCAGCATTTTTGAAGCTTTCACATCACAGTTTTGGCCACCACTATGGTATTTTATTGGAGTCAGAATTTAGAAAAGACGATGGAGTGGAGTTTTTGGATGATCCTCCTAAGACAGATCTGCAACCATTAAAATACACCAAAAGGCACCAAGAGCAAAAACAAGGTCGAGTGATTTAGTTTGGTGACACAAATTAGGTGAAGTCTAGCAAACTTCTGACTATAGCTGTTTTGTTTGCATTAATGTTTTTTTCTAATTTACAGGTTGAAAATTTTTATCCTGTGGGAAAAACAATAACTGGTGGTTAGAAAATACTTTAAGGATTCAAAAAATACCCAAAAGATCAACAGATACTTCTTTTTAGAAAAAAAATAAAAGCTCTGTATCACAACACCCGTGCACGCATTTGGCACTGATAATCATTCGCAATAAATTCATTTATCTGAGCTATCTGAGCACATAGACAGAAATGATCTTTATACTGTTTTGAAAATCATTTTAAACAAACTAATTTAACCACAGCTGGGACTTCAGTGCCTTGCAGTAGGCCACTCTTTGGCCACGTCCACACTAATACATTTTTGTTTGAAAATGCATCTTTTTCTTTCCGTTTTGGCCTTCCGTCCCCACTGATACGGCAATTTTGGTCAAGGAAAACTGAGCTTTTTGAAAACGTTCTCAAAAATGGCGCTTTCGCATCACAGTGTGGACAGCGAAAACTGAGACTTTCGGAAATGATGGCGCATATATGAATATGATGCAGTGATGTGACCAATTAAACTAAGTTGGCGGAGGGCATTATACAGCACTTGTTTTGTTTGCTCTTAGTTTTGACAGCCCTATTGAAGATTAACATCAGTTTGTACATGCTCAAGATAGCTTTTCTTCAAATTATTTAATTATAACTCACTTTTGCAACTTAGGTACTTTTATGTTACTCGCAGCAACAACTCCACCTCATTGTTAGTCCATTTGAAAAAGTCGGTGCTTTTCCTCAACATTTTGCCACGACGTTTTGAAGAGCCGGAAAGTAAATAAACGGCAGACAGAAATGACGCAGGTCAAATCGTCTTACATTTCACGAATGCGCGGTACTAGAACGTAAGCGTTTTCGGCCGTTTCAATGGGGACGAACAACTCTGTGTAAAATGACTGAAAACAATAGTGCGGACGCGGAGCATTTTCAGACGAAAAGGTGTTTTCTAATTTATCTGGATTAGTGTAGACACAGCCTCTGTGTGAGGGAGGGAGAAAGGTTTCTTTGTTTACCCAAACACCTCTTTTTCACAGCCCTGCATTGATACCACTGAAGAGCCAGCCTTTATTTAAACAAATATTAAGTGGTGAAAGCTGGAGTAACGTCTGTTCTTCCCAGTCACAGGTTCCAACTTCAGGATCAATTTTATGTTGCAGTGCTTGCCTGTTTTCAGAGAAGTGCATGGTACTGGTGGGTAGCAAAATGAGGAAATATTCTTCAAATAAAAACTGTCTGGCTGTCTAATCTTACATTGCTCTGCACTACAGTCTCCAACACTGGCTGTTTGAACTTTTAACACGCTTCAGATTCAGTCTTGTGTTACGTGATGTTCTCTTTCTCTCAGAGTAAAACCAACAACAAGAGCACAAAGAAGAAGATAAATAGCACCTAAATAGTCACTTACAACTGCTGCTAATGTTCACAGATGCTAGAGGCATTATGAATGCATCACTGTAGTACAAGACATAACTGCTTCAAACTGATATGATCAGACTGACATGAGGTGCATTTTAGTGTAGACATGCTCACTGCTCAAAACTAGCATTTCCAAAACTTCTGAGATAGAAAGAATAAATATATAGAGTAACAATTGAACAGTACAATACAAGGTTGTGGATATCTTGGAAAATTAACCCATGCAAGACACATTTATAAAGATGCTGTACACAAACATGTGTGACCACTTAAATGCCATGAGTGACAGTTCAAGTCATGGAAAAGGGCATTAAAAAAAGGGGGGGAGGGGGACTTTATATTTTATCTGAGACATTAGTCCACCAATGGTTTACATTCAAAGGAAATGTTTTAAAAATGACCATAACTTACATTTTAAAATCTCAGGGGGAAAATGTAATAACCAAAAGTTTATAAAACTTGGATTGCACTTTTGAAGAAAAAAAAAACACAGGCTGTTATTTTCTGTCACAAGAAGCCGACTGGATGGTAAAAGGTCGGATCAGATGGCCACATGATCTAAGCGAGAAATGTCATCAGAGAAAAAAATTCAACTGTACCAGTGTCGGTTCAATATTCAAAACCATCTTAATTCAACAGTTCATCCAAGTTGTTTTCCTGCTGTGGAGGCAAAGCCAGTAACAAGGCGATGGCACAGGTTGTTTGGCAGGACGTCTCCTCTGCTAAAGCACTCCTCTCTCTCCGTTGTCTCTGAGGGTTTTTTGTTTTTACCCCTCAAAGCTAAAGAAATAAAGTGCAAGGTGTGTTTTTTCCCTCCAAAAAAGGTCCCTTTTTCTATTCGGTTCACACCTTTCTTTTGTGATCTTTTTCTTTCAGGCAAGACATTCACTCAAAAACACGCATACAGTCTCACACACTCACACTTGCAGAGCTGCTGTCTTTCGGGATCACGTGGCGTGAGTCTTCGGCCCGGGCCGATAGACTTGAGTCAGAGGAAGCGTCAGGCAGTGGTGTTGCCATTAAGAGATGATGTGGCACAGGGGGTGGCGGTTTGTCGCTAGGCTTGGGCCGGGCCAGGCCAGGCTAGGCCGGTCTGAAAAGGGGGCCTGGCTGCTCTTTGGTCCCATAAAGCACTTGATTTATGTCAGGGTGAATCGTTGCACTCCACTGGACTGATGTTTGCATGGGGAGGGGGAAGGGAGTAGTACTATCGGAAGCACCGGCTGCTAAGCTACGACTAGAGAGATGTGCAGCACAGGCAAAGAGTTTCGGGTTTTTTCCGTTTTCTTTTTAAAAGCCATGCAGTTTAGACATCGTCCATAGCAGCCGGCGACGGAAAGCATTCTCTGGGAGTTTTCAAATGATGCTAGTGATGAAAACTGGTAGGTAAGACTTCACACACACACAAGGGTGCGCTCACAGAACAACACAGAAAAAGCACTGAGTCGAGGGGAGAGAAGAGCTGCTGTTGGCTTTGAAGTCCAACGTAAAACGTGACAGACTGCTGCATGCTCTCCAAAGCACCGGCAAACTGCTGAAGACTTGAGGTGTCTGGGTGGTTGGGCTGGCTGGCTGGGTGGGAGGATTATTCACAGTCATTAAAGAGCATTTGGGAGACAGAAGCTGATAACACGATGGCAAAAAAGCAGGACTTAATGCAGACTTTTAAAAAAACAAACCAAGGCTGTGCTAAGATAAATAGTATTCAACATAACCCCCCTCCCCTTGTCTCCTCAAAGAGGAGAGACAAACTCAGCCTTAAGGCAATGCATAGCCCTTGGAAACAGTGGCACATGCATGGAGAGTGCAGAGATGTCTGCATATGTATTATATTCATGTAGGTTTGTGTGTGTGTGTCTGAGTATAAGAAGAAAAAACAAGTCTGTAATTTAGGGTCAGAACAGAACAAAAATATCTGATAAAATGTCATCAGTTTCTTAAACTGTTGCTCTGATGGAGATTCTTGATACTTTAAGAACTAATTTGTGAATAATGAACAATTTTGACAGGCATGTATTTAAAAATACTCTGTACAAACCCCCTGTATCGTTTATGGACAGTTTCCATCAGGATATACAGATGCAGGCCTTCAAAAATAAAACCCTGTGAAGCCAAAAGAAGCAAAAGAAAACAGAGACACACAGAGAGCGCAAGCGGCTGGGAAAAAAAAGACACAGTGAGCTCCCGCGACGGTTAAAAGATGAACGGCAAAGCTGAACGGCGGGCACGGTTTGTACGCCACCTTGAGCTTCGATCATTGTAATCGTATAAACTGCCGCTTCAGATGTTGGTGAGCGTGGTGGACGTGATGAGGCGCACAGTGAGCGTGCCCGGGAGGTCGTTGTCCTGGCGGCTGCCCTTGTCGCGCAAGTGAAGCGTGTGCTGCTCCTGGCGCTCGTTGGGGTCGCTGAACAAGATCACCTGACCCAGGAAGGTGTCCACGATCATGTTCTTGTTGTAGATCTGTTGGCCGCTCAAGGGAGGAAGGCAGAAAGGAAAGAAGGAAACAAAAAGACAAAAGGCAGTAAGCACAAAAAAGTTAATTCGGTGAAGGAAATACACCAGAGAGAAAGTGATAGAAGAAAGAAGACCCTAAGAAGGAGAGAAGTAAAACACTCAGAATGGGAGGAAATAAGGCGGCACGAAGAAATATTGAACCTTTTTTCTATAATTTATTTATGTATGTTGTTTGAAGCTTATATGTCAGAGAATATGTTTCAAAAAGTATTTGTGGAGGTAGAAGGGTATCCACACTATACAAACTACTTAACAAGTTATTAAGTTATTAATTAGAATTAACAACAATAAAAAAAAAATTGAAATCTATTAAAACTAAAAAACCATAACAAAATGAAACATCTAAATGCTCATTTTTCACAATCACAACCAACAAACCTTAAGGTAATTTTCTCTCAGGAACTGTTTGACATTTTGTAATAGAAAAAAAGGGACAGAGTATTTATAAATATGCACACATTACTATTTTTGTATGAGAGTTTATTCACTGAGTGTCAGAGCTCAACAAAGGTACATCCACTTCAATGGCAGTTTAGCTAGCCCAAAATAACAGCAGCTAACAGAAGCTAACAGCACTAACATCAACAAGAACAGCAGTGCTAACAACAACTTAGCAAAACCTAAACAGGTACTCTGACTCTATTTGACTCCTTTCAAAAATTTTTACAGGCTCGTCCAGAGTAATAAAGGGGGATGCTCACCTGGCACTCACAACTGAGGTAAACAATGGAGTGACAGCCTTCACCGGATAGGGAAAAACTCAAGAGTCGGATCCATTCCAAAAAGTAGCACAAACAGACCAGCCAGCCACATTAGCTGTTGTCTGTCTAAAACATGTTTGTCCTATAGCAGCCACAGTAACTAAGATTATGCATTAGAATTAGAAAGAGGGTAGAAAACAGACTTCAGTTGACTGCAATCTGAAATCTACTGAAATCTAGCTGTCAAACATTTACACACTGTAACTTTACTGCTTTGTATGGAATCCTTTGACCTTGATAAGAGCTTGCATTTTCCTTTTATTTTCACAACTTTTCCCATCATGTTTTCAGAAATTAAATCTATACTACGAGTCTCCACTGTGTTTTACTGTGAGAGCAATGTATCCAGCATCAAAATGTTCTGTGGATATAAAAGCAACAATGTTAATTAAAGACTTCAAATGTAGTCGGGTCTGTCCAGAGTAGTGCTCTTGTCCTCTTGTGTGTGGTGCTTAAAACAGGGGTGGGCAACTCCACCCCTAACATTTGTTGCCATGATGCCAGGTCTCTCTTGGAAATGAGATTTTTTTACTTGGATAAATAAAGGACTAATAAAAAGGGCTGGTGTTCTGAAGGTTTTAGATCTCACCCTGGGTCAACACACCTGAATCAAATGATTAGGCCTCTAGATAACCTAAAGACATGTTGAGGAGGTAATTTAGTTACTTGAATCAGGTGTGTTGGATCAAGGACACATCTAAAACCTGCAGGAAACCGGCCCTCAAGGTGTGGAGTTGCCTACCCCTGTCTTAAAGTCTCGGGGTATCTGACATCTTCTTTGGTCAGCTTTAGTTTTCTGCCTTTGGTGCATCTTGTAAGTACCACCCTTGGCGATCAAAGCATATCTGACCAAACTGTCAGCACGCTTTATTATGTCTTGTTGGATAAAAGCTATCCAGAATGATGGAGTCCTTTAGGACAGACTCTTTCCTCTTTGGCGAGCTCTTAAAGTTTTACATTTTCAACAGGAGTGAGGATTTTCAAACTGAATTTCCAATTTAATACTCCCAATTTGAGCTGGCACACTAACCTTCTCTGAGAAGTCATAAATAATTCAAGAATTATCAATAAAACAATAAAACATTTTTTCTTGTTCAGAAATGAAAGTAAATAACTAGTAATAACAATTCAATTAAAAGATTTTTTTTGTTAAACCGAAAATTTGAAAAGTGATGGATAACAACAATAATTTTAGCATTACAAATATTTTTAATTAAAGCGCTTACACATATTGGTGGATTAACCATTGCAGAAAGACAAAAATGATTTTAGTAGTTACCAGTACTGTGGCATAAACCTTCCACTGGGTGGTTGTCTCATAAATACTTTGTTAGGCACTGTACATGCACATACACAAAAAAGCTTTGCATGGCTTTATTTAGCTGCCACTTCAGTCGTTTCCTCATCCCTTTGACAGACTTCAATTCCAGCTTGAACTGCAGGTAGTCACAGCAGTCCTGGTTCTGCTCTTCATAGTGATACATGAACCAGTTCTCCACCTACTGCAGGCTCTGGTTAAAGAGCATATCCAGCTTGGAGAAGCGATAATGCAGCTAACTGCAGTGCAAGATGGTGACGTTTAGAGAGTTTACAGTAGCTGAATTTCCAAAGTAAAAGAGAGGGGACTGGCTACGGATGAATAGTGAAAACGATAAAATGAATCATTAAGTACACTTGGGTTTTTAACGGAGCTCTACTGGACAAATTAAATAAGGCTCTGTTTACTCGGTTTTGAATTGATCTGCGTATCGTTTAGATTGTTTGGTGAAAAAACAACATGAAGGATACCACATGTGATTGTATAACTCTCTTAACAAAGACAGAAAGATTTAAATGAATGCTGTCGCTCTCTCCGATGCGAACAGTGTGTAAATACAGATGATTTACCAGCTCTAATGCACACTCCTCATGGTTTTATTTCACTATGTTACAAATAAAACAATTTCACAGCTCTAAACGAGCGAATCCAACATTGTATTCCTATTAATAACCTCCCTCACAAATACACTGGTTTACACGTGTCGCCTGATATGGAGCCTGTAACTGATTGGTTATGGATGTTCTGCAAACATCCTTAGCATCCTCATTCTCTTGTCCCTTATGCTCAAAGAGCGAGGTGATGAAGGGAAAAAGGACTGAAAATGAGACGAGCGATGAAACGCCGTGAAGATGTGCATGAAGACGAGTGCTGAGGGACTATCAACCCAAAGTATTCCTGCAGCTAGTTCCATCTTTTCTGCAGCCGTCACTGTCGACTGTGTATTTATGGTTCTTGCTTTTACTTTGCGAATACTTAACATGTTTTGACATATCTACAAATATAAAAAATATATTATTCATGCCCTAGATCATATACATCATGTACTGCAGGAGTCCATTTTTTTTAACTTACAAGACTCAAATTTCCAACGTGTTCAGTTACAAAATGTTAACACACACCGAGCTGTCACACAATATGTCAGAGGAGGAGGTTGTGTCTGAGAAGTAAGCGACAAAAGGAGTGAAAAGTAAGGTTTTGCAACATATTTTTCAACATCTGTAACTGTCGTAACTCCTGAACCATTTGCTCGATTAAAGAATTCCAACAGTTCCTGAAAGCAGCGACTCTGCGCTTTTCTACGATATTAGGATCATTACGGTAACCCCAGGAACAGGGTCGCAGCAGCCATGCCCTGCCTGGGATTACTGTCATGACCCTCGTATCACTGATAAAGCACAGAGTTGATGCTTTCAGGAACCGTTGTAATTTTTCACTTGAGCCAATGGTTCAATTATATCGGTAGTTTGACCTAAAAGTTTGACCTAATGGGTTAAAAACCAGTTTGAAGCCTTTGAGGAAAACTTAAGCTTTGTAATTATGAACATTTATTTCTCAGTAAATGTGATTAATACTTAGTACTAGATATTTACTGGCTAGATAACCCTGTATTTTCCTTTTCCTTTTATGAAACACCTGCTGTGATTTTAAGTTTTTGTACACTTTCTTTTGATATAGGTCATTTTATGCTTGAATATGATGATTTTTAACACCCTCTGTGGGTCATATAACAACTCCAATAGCTAGTATTTAATTTAGAGTGAACATATGTTTGTCAGAGTCTGATGAAAAGAGTCTGCTCACAGAAAGAAAAACTACACAGTATATAGCAAGACTTTTGTTTTGTCATCCTGTTACCTTGATTTGAGTTTGCTATAACTATGCAATGAAATCCAAAGTAAGCCAACAGTAACCTTACAGCTACTGTTCAGAAGATGTGCACTTTACATTTTAGTGCCAAAGAAAGTTGTCAAAGGTAACAGGCCAAAAGCTGTAGTTTCTGAGATTAAGAACAAATCAAAGTTGAAGATGCATTTTTTCAACCTTTCACACTATGGACTGCAGAGTGACAGCTCACCTCGATGTGGATGCCCTCCTTGGGCTTCTTGCGGTAGAACAGGCCTTTGATGTCAAAGTTTGGGCACCGTGTGTCCTTATGAACTGGTGAACGAACCCTCTCTCCTTCACAGGTGATGATGACGTAGGGATCTACAGCTGTTGGGAAAAAAAAAAGTCTCATCAGTATATATAAAAGTAATAAAGCTATCACACAATCCTACAAATCAAGCTAACATTATTTGTATTACAAGAACAAATATCTAAAGGTTTAAAATAGCTCTGCCCTGATAAAAACAGCAAAATGTCAATAAATTTATTAATACAGTACACATTTTTCTGTTACTAACAATGTGCATTTTGCTGATAATACTTCATGACGTTTATGTTGGATTTTAAAATATCATCTAATAAAAGTATTCCTGCCTCCACCCTTGCTTTATTGGTACATAAAAACAGTAAAGGTGGGTGGATTGACAATTTTATTGATACAAAGCGTTGGTATCGAACTGAAACTGGAATTATGGATCGATACTTTGTTTCTATCCTCTGCTCAGCATGTAGTCCAAATGAATGGAATAATTTTTAGGGAAAACATGCATTACGAACGTTTGTACTGACTGTCAAATCTATTTTTATTAAGACAGGGGGAACCAAAGGGCTTTAAAGACAGGCACATGTACATGGTGGTCATTAAAATGTGTTCAGAGTTTGCAAATCAATTGATTTATCTCTTAAGTCATGACAGACTGCTATCCTCTACATAAGCTAACTTTATAAGTTAAAAGTATCGGTATCAGCAAAAATGCTCCTGTATTTACGTGGCATTGCAACAGTTAATGACCCCTGTGGAGTTGCTCTGTAGTGTAGTGTAGTTTACACATTTGCCTAACAAATAAAAAATTTGAACAGTTTTTTCTCAGGAAGGGTAAAAAAAAAGTAAAATATGTCAACAAACATGAGGAGCTGCTCGCTCTGGTGGCTCGAGAAAAGTAAACAAAGCCTGACATTTTTGGGGATGGTGTACACAATCACATAAACTTTTGTGTTAAAGTAACAGCAGTTACACACACACAGACACACACACACACACACTCAGTAAGAGATTTAAGCCATAACTACTGCACACTACAGGCAGTAGACACTACGCTAACTAAACTGTCTCAGCGGGTGGTGCTGAGGTACCTCGTGCTTTGCTCTGGGTTCTCGTTCTCTTTTTGGGATTGAGGCAGTGCAGCTCTGTGGGTTTTCACAGCACTTCATCATTGACATGCAAATACAAAACACAGCACTCAATGTCAGGCAAGGTTACGGCTGCTACGCACCGACTGGAGTCCTCATACCGACCTCCATTGGAGTCCTGTCCCTGCAGACCCTCAGCGTTCAGTACATGGACCTGAGTGACCAGCTGAGGGTAGCCACACATCCCCGTCCAACATGTTTGAGGAGGCTCGTCCAGGGTCAGCTCTCTGAGTAAGATGGGGACAGCACAGGTACATGGATGTATGAACACTGATATGACTTATGATGGAGTGTGACAGGCCTCTGTAAAATTGCCAGTGCTGCAGCAGCAGGTACCAGTCAGCAGAAATGGAGGAAAATCCAAACTCCTGTACTTCGTTTGGATGTCATAATTAAAGCAGTGCCAAAAGCAACAGGAAATAATAGGTGAAAAATGATCTACTATCTCTTAATGTGCTGATGTATCAACACGATATGAACCAATCCTTCTTTTAAGCTAACATGAAGGATTTCCTTGGCAGAATGTCTGAGGTGGTTTTATTACAGGAATCAATCTGGTTTAATGAATGTAAATGTCGGACCGTAACTCTCCTGATACATTGTATAAATCATTTTTAAAATTAAAGTAAAGACAGGAAAATATTATATATAAATTATATATATTTTATATTTGGACTTAAACAGTGTTTAGAATAGCTGAAATACAGACATTAGGGCTGTGAGCACAAGACTATACATCATGCAGGACACCAACTTCAAAAAGTCTAAGATACAGCTGGACATTTGGACCGCACCTAACAGCAGCAGGGGGTATTAGACTGATATAAACAAAGTGCATCGGCCCAGAAGAAGAAATTAAGGAGCTCAGCAACAGAAAACCAGGCACAAGAATTCGAAATAATCCAGGCAAGACAAGGTAGCAACCAAGGTAGTAATTGAAATAAGTCAGGGAAGATACTTGAAACCCAGGCATAAGATGATTAAAATAAGCTAAACAGGAAAACACAGGTATGAGAAAATCAAAATAAGCCAGGAAAGGGAGGAAGCTGAAAATAAACATGTCAGAACAACACAGAACCAATCATAAGATGACCCAGTGAATGTGTAGCTAAAAATAAGGAAAACAAGAGGATTTTTGTTCCCCTCATTAAGCCCATGATTTGTCCAGATGTTTAGGCAGATGTTTAGTGTTAACTGCTGATTAAATAGGAAGTCTTGGAGAGAACACAAAAAGTAATGCAGCGAGTATTGTAACAAATTACTTCTTGCAGAAGTAACTGCGTAAAGTGACTAACAGCAAGTACTTTTTCATCCAATAATGTATTAAATTACATTAGCCTCTGATGAGACTTTATAAATGTAAAGCCTCCAGGTGTAGCTCTTTACATCCAGTTGTAAGACTATCATAAACTTACTTGCAGTCTGAAGGCACATCAGTGAAGACACGGAGCAGGAAGTCACCCTGCTGCCCGGGGTCAAAGGTTGTGGGAATGATGACGTAACGGCCCTCCTTTAGCTCCTTCCTGAGGAAGACGCAGCGTGAGTTGATGTAGATGGAACCTGCTACTTTCTGCTGGGCTGTGTGCATACGGTACTTCCGATTTAGCTCCACCTGCAGAAGAGAAGATCCAGATCTGTCACAGGTTTAATTCCTGGTCATGCTTTATAAAGATTTCTCAGTTAATTGTGTGTGTTTCTACCCTGTGGATATCGAAGCCTATAGCAAGATTTTCTGATTTGCCCTCTTTTGGGGTGGCTCTCTTCTCTTTTTGCTGTAAGCAGATCAGCACCTCGTCCTCCACCTTCTTCACATCAAACACATACTAGGAGGGGGGAAATAGGACAGTGTATCACAGTCCAGCAATCACCACACAGTTCTTAAAGACAAAACCACGACGTGTACCAACCTGAGGGTTCTGCAGGAAGGTGGCTTTGTGATTGATGCAGCCTCCGGATCGGTTACGTAGGGGATCCTGCCGGTGGACCCAGGAGCCCCTCATTACCTCCTCCTCCCAGGTCTTGTGGATGCTCAGGTAGGAGGTGTTGATGAGGCGGCACAGGATCAGGTCAGTGAAGTACTGGCAGAAGTCATCAAATGTCATCCTGCAGAAGGGCAGCAGGAAAAGAGGAGAGAAGAGAGCAGAGAGAGTGGATACCAACTAGAGGGAAAAGCTTGAAAGAAGAAGACCTTGAACAGGTACAAAAGCAGAGGAAACAAAACCAGGAGCAAAGCAACGGTTAGAATGTACAGAGATGAAACAAAATGAGCCTTAAATTTGAGTGCCAAGGGCTTTCGAAGAATAACTGCACACAGTAAAGATAATTTTCTTAATCCTTTTTTCTCATTTGACCTCTTTCTATAGTGACACATGCAACAAAGCAACAAAGTAATAAATAAACTAATAAATGAGCTTGAGAGGTAACGCTTAGCCAGGCTAGCTTACAGTCTTAATGTTTGGCTAAACTGCTCACCTGTAGGTGAGATACGGAAGTTAATTCGTTTCACTGTAAGAGCTATTCATATGCATTAATTTGCTGCACTATAAGAGCCGATTTGAAGGCCTTCTTCACGTCTCTGCCTTCCCCTCATAATTCTGAGGTTGGTCCCAAACAAGAGGACAACACAAAGGTGTGTATATTCTAGGACCACGTAAAATTGCTTCTATGCGGTTCATTTACATCACAAGGAATTAAACATTAAAATAGAAGAAGAAGTGTAGTTCACATTTTAGTCTTCCCAGGCAGCAGTTCTGAAGTTCAACCCCTGCAACAGATACATTTCATATTGGTCCTAACTTTGTGTTTGTCAAAAATATAATGTCAAAAATATAATATGCTTAGTATGAGCATCTACCTTTGTAACAACATACATGATAGGTCAACTGATTACGCTTTGAATTTACACTGCAAAAATAAAAAATCTTACCAGGTATATTTATCTTATTTCTAGTGAAAATATCTCATTACACCTAAAATAAGACACATTTAGCTACAAAGTAGCATTTCAGTGAGATACATGAACTTGTTTTTAACTTGTTTTGTCTAAAAACAAGTTCATATATCTCACTGAAATCCTACTTTGTAGCTAAATGTGTCTTATTTTAAGTTTAATGAGATATTTTCACTAGAAATAAGATAAATATACTAGTTTTTGCAGTGTAAAGATCAAAAACAGGAAGTAAAATCAGCTCAAAAAGTCAAACTATTCCTGTGGTCCAAACAACAGCGCCTGAAAATAAATGTGCTGTAACCTTTTCTTTGTTTTTTAAAGTAACAAAAAGACTGTGGGTGCATTTTTATTTAAGGTTCTCACCAGAATTCGCCGTCGTCCTGCACGGTGACACCCAGCTTTTCTCTCTCACTCTTGCTCACCTTGTTCCACTCCTCCGAACTGCAGGGAGCAAAAACAAAAGAGCAAACAGGCTTCTATGTGAAATGAGCTTTTGTTAAAGGCAGACTTTAATTTTGTTGTATAAGTGTGTCAGATTTTAGTAAAAGGCCTCACTGTTTCATGACCTGGACCTGTTTGGACCTGCTCGGGGTGACGTTTGTTGTTGATACGTTATCTGCTGTCTTACTTGTTGGGTTTACACGATTAATTACACCAGCACAGAAACAGGTTCAGGTTCAGGGGGGCTCAGGCCCTGCATGTGGAGGCGGTTCCTTGAGCATTTTCTTTTTGAGTTCATCATTTGTGACAGCTAATTTCCCCCTGCTCATCCTCAATTTATTTCCTCTGTGATGGGAGCACACATTACAGGAGCCTTCACAGCGTCTTGCCAGTTAAACAGGACTAATGAAACATCTTTAAGTCTCTAAAAGACAAACTATAAATAGACCATTAGGCGAACAAAATTAAGCCTACAAATGAGACCTCGAAAAAAATAATGTCTGAACATGTGAATATATTTTCAAGTAACCAACATCCAACATTGTTTTACTGTTTTCATTTAGCTTAGGTGGTGGTATAGTGACCACCTAAGCAAAGTCTGGAGATGACAGCCCAATTCTAACTGCCATAGCTGCTACTACCAGCAGGGGGTAGTGCCAAAAATATGTGCAACAACTAGTAAGAAGACAGAATTCGTGATGCATAAAGAACTTCTTTGTAATGAAATGACACTGTTGACAACGACACTGAATGTTGACAAACAATGAAAACTGTCCCCTGCAGACACTGTCTGTGCTTCTTGAGCACGCTTTATTGATCTTCCCTTTCCTGTTCGACTTACATAAACCACGCTGTGTTGGTTGGTTAATACCGTATTACCCCCAAAAGAGCACTTTGTTCTCAGACTCTAGGCTTACTTGTTCCAACGATATTTAAAAGTAGAATGGGAGGCAGAGCGTTTAGCTTTCATGTTTCTCTTCTGTGGAAACAGCTCAAAGTTTGGTTCTGGAGACAGACACCCTGTCTACTTGTAAGGCTAAAAATGTTTGATAATGCTTGTTTTTAGGGCTTAATCAGCTGTAGCTGAATCCTCTTTTGCTTAATAGGCCTACTAACTATGACTGTTTCGTTTTCACGGACATCTTTTCCATCTCTATATGTTTACACACCTCTCTACATTTAATCATTAGTTATTATTAATCTCTGGCTCTCTTCCACAGTATTTCTTTGTCCCGTCTTCCACCCCTCACACTCAACCGGTCTTCCTGTTAAAAGCTTTTTGGGAGTTTTTCCTTCCCACTGTTGCCAAGTGCTTAGCCACAGGGGGTCGTTTGATTGTTGGGGTTTTCCCTGTATTATTGTCCTTACTTTACAATATAAAGCAACTTGAGGTGACTGTCGCTTTGATTCCGAACTATATGCTGTAAATAAAATTGAACGATTGTACTCATCCCCGTGTTACCATTCTATTTTTAAATCATTCTGTTTCCTTTAATTGTGAGGAAAAACCTGCAAAAGTTGCTTCAAACATGTCTTTGTCACTCAAAATATTTTAATTTTAATTTTCTGCACCTTTCAGCACAATAGACTTTAAAAAATGAGCTATCTAGATCAAAATGTCATTTCTTAGCTAACCTTAAGTTACCCTCAGAGTACTGCAAGGAAACCCTAAAATTATTGGAAGATACATTTTCACAAGATTAGCAGATTTAAACCATACAACATCAATTTAATATCTGTACAGTCATACTAGTAGGGATGGGTATCGAAAACTGGTTCTTGTTGAGAACCGGTTCCCACTGTTTCAATTCCTTGGAATCGTTTGCCATTTTTACAAACGATTTCCTTATCGATTCCAGTTGCCTCGAATGACGTCACTACGTTGCGTAGCGTCTTTTAGCCAGTAGGAAACATGGCGCCTAAGCGGCACAAACGCTCAAAAGTTTGGTTACACTTTATGAGAAAGGATGACAACAGGGCAAAGTGCAATACTTGCAAAGTAGAGATTTCATCAAAGGGAGGAAACACTACGAATATGCAAAAGCATTTGCTCAAAAAACACGCGATTGCTTTAAATGAATGTCGTGTTTTTGATCCGCTCCGGACTAGCGAAGCTCAACCCAGCAGCAGCGGTAGCGTTTGGACGTCCTCTCCCGTTAATACTGCAGGTAACTAATCAACTAGCATTGCATATTATGTTAGCGCGATTTGCCTTATTACAAAAGCTG
>VUQR01005809.1:2103-12394 GCA_015108515.1 Hemichromis elongatus
ACCCTTAAAAAATATACGTTTAAAAAAAAAAAAAAAAAAACATGCTTAGGATCAGGTGTGCAGGTGGTAGGGGTACATACATAAAAGAGATGTGAGAAATGTATTTCTATGAGCTGTTAATATAGTGAACATATCTTTGCCATTTCAATCCTGCCTGGCAATTAAACTGTTTCCCACTTCATAGCTTGCCATCCAGCAGGCACATTAGTCCAGTCTGTCATCTAAAACACATCACATCAAATATCTTCTATTATCTTTAATGTCCTCACATCATTTTCCAACCAAGGTTGCAAAGTGATAAAAACATCTTCCCAAAGATGCCAAATAATAAGCCATTACGTCTAAGTACAAAAAAAGATGAAGTTTTGACGGCAGTCATGCTCAAAGTGTGAACTGACCTAATAATAAAATAATGCTGTAGGCTAGAGTTTAAATGATCTTTTTTATTACTTAATTGGAGTCATGCTTTCAAATCTAGAAGATGTTTACAGCATTTTAAAGCTTTAACAAAGAAACACAAAACATGTATACAATGTTTTAACCTGACGATAATTTTTTTTACATATATATTAATTTATGTTTAGTATGTAGCCCTGGGAGGGCAAAGTCTAGGAGCTGTCTACACTAATTTGTTTTTCCTTCTTGAGTTATAAGGAGGCTACCCTTAAGAATGGATGAAATTAGAGGATTCCTCCTTTTCACTATCAGTTCTCCTGTTAGGCAGCGTGCATTTTTCCACACAGCGGTTGTAAAGGATAAGGATCAGTCGTCAGATAGCGGGTAATATCTCTCCTTCCAAGCCAGCAGTGTGTGTGAGGTCCAGGCGTGTCACTGCGACGCTGTCTCCGTGATTCACTTTTCTGATCTGCCGTGTTATCTGACACACACCAAGCCACTACAAGCTGAACGTCTCAAGTGTCAAAACACATCTGTGCCCTGGCGGCTGACATAAACACTCACTGAGGTTAACAGTAAAGCATTACTCTGGTTTTGTATGTCACAGAGCGAGATGAAGCCACCACAGAGTCCTTGGACCACAATGCCACGTCCTTTACAGAGGTGGACAAACGGGTCAAACGAAGGCTGTTAATGGGTAATGATAAGATTCCCGCAGTTTTGAATTTGTGTTTTTTAATGTGTGATGCTTCCAGGAAGCCCTCGGGAGTGGGGAGAGGAGTTTATTTCTCGTAAACCGATACATTCCTCAGTCTTTTGAGCAAACTGTGAAATGGCTGCATGCTCACTTTCTCACCGCCGATCTCACCTGAAATATACACGTTTGTGACAGTGTGGTACATTTCACATTTTCCTTCCATTTGGAAAGGAAAGCATGTGAATCTTTTCTTCTATGTTAAGTATTCATCAGTTGTGTAATTCTGGATCACTGAATACATGTAAAATATTGTGTGATGGGTACTTAGGTATGCGGTCTCATCCAGTGAGACCGTACGGGTAAGCCCTAATCCAAGCATCCCAGTGACATTAGATGCACAACATTGCTAAATTCTGCATGTTAATTTAACCTTTTAAATGAGTGAAACAAACTGTTTAAAGTGTACTTCACAGGAAATCGTTTTATTCTGCTAAGTTCTAGTCTTTCGGCACAAAACGCAAAGCCCAGCATTCCTCACTATGAGAAAGGTCTTTTGCATACACTGATAAGGCATGTTGCATTTTTTAGAAACCTGCGCCCTGAACAATGGCGGCTGCGACTGCACCTGCAAAGACACATCCACCGGCGTGCGCTGCAGCTGCCCTGTCGGCTTCACGCTTCAGCCAGATGGGAAAACGTGCAAAGGTCAGCCTGCCGTCTTCACAACGAGGGATGGCATCTTAATACGCTAACAAAACGCACATGAAAATGCGTTTTTAGAATCTCACCTGTTTTAACTGCAGATATCGATGAATGCGAGGTCAACAACGGCAGCTGCGATCACTCCTGCAAGAACACCATCGGCAGCTTTGAGTGCAACTGCAGAAAAGGCTTTAAGCTGCTGACAGACGAACGCTCCTGTCAAGGTAGACGTGGCTCCTGAACCGCAGCAGCAGTAGTAGGAACCAGCACAAACGAGATAATATTTAGATGATATTTAGAATATCTCTCTCTCTTTGTTTTTTATCACTAAATGAATTGAAGAGTTTAAGGATTAGATGGACTGTTTTCTTTAGTGATCAGAATTTTAGATTTTTTTTTTTTTTTTACAAAAGGCAAATTAGTGGCATGTTATTTTTACATTTTATGTGAGTTTTTCAGACTTCTACATCATCAGTGTGATTTTCTTCACCCCTCCCCCCAAAAATAAATAAGTTCCACAATACATTTTTAACCAATAAATTGCCAAACAAATGTGGCAAATAAGACATAAATTAAAACTCACATATTCATATATCAGATATATACATTTTTAATGTTTTTTTTTTGTTTTTTTTTTCCAGAAGGTTCAATAAGCACTCCATTTTCAAAAAATTACAATTAGTTGACAATTATTTCATGGTTCAGGCTTTAAAGGGTTGAAACATCAGGGAGCATGTAAAACCTTTACTGGGCTTTACTTTTGTTTACCTTTTTTTATCAGAAATTGACAATATTTCTTTTTTAGAATTTGTTTCTATCAAAAGCTAGTTTTTTGTTGTTTTTTTTTTGTTTGTTTTTTAATTGCTGTAGTGTACCTGTTGCACTGCACTGAGTGGGAAAATCATTGTCATGAGGTGGGAAATTCCTTCTGGTGAAGATTGTAACCGACTGCCCTGCTATTATGTCATCTACCTGATTTTGATTACAGATATAGACGAGTGCTTCTTCGAGCGCACATGCGATCACACGTGTGTGAACTCCCAGGGTGGTTTTCAGTGTCTGTGCAACAAAGGCTTTACCATGTATGGACTGGCCCACTGTGGAGGTGAGACTAAGTTGGGTGGAGGGCACTACACAAATCAAGCTGAGCATAACACACAAGTGCTTGATGCATTTCAATGTTTTATTTGATTGTGAGTGGATGCTCACTGGCGTGTTTTGGAAATTGATCTCAGAAAAAAAAATTTTTGCTTGTTTGTTTTTTTTTTCCATCCCAGATATAAATGAGTGCAGTGTGAACAATGGCGGTTGCGAGCATGGCTGTGAGAACACTGTCGGTGGATTTGAATGCTTTTGCCATCCTGGCTATAAGCTACACTGGAACAAAAAGGACTGCATCGGTAGGTTAGCACCTCTCTCTGTATGAGAGGCAGGGCTGTTATTGTCATGTTTCATTGGAAACTGTGCAGTGATGAAGTGTGACAGACAACACCTTTGTGGACAAAACAGGAGATACTTTGAGTTGTTCTTTATTTATTACTTTTTTTATTCTCTAATTTTCTTGTGCTTGAGTAATCCATCCAAAATGCTACAAAGCTGTCAGGATTTTGGACTTTCTGTGCTTCTTTATCTTCATGTGCATTTCCTTCTTGTTGCTTTTGAACATGTTTGAGTTTTGTTGTGGTTTTTATCTAGAGGCTGAGGGTTTATCAACTGCACAGCCCCCCTCTAAACCTACTTTGAACTGTAGCAAGCAGGAGGGAGGGGATCGCTGCTTTCTGACCTGCCAGTCCCAAGTACACATCAGCAGCGGTGAGTTGGTCGAGCCAGATCTCTGTATAGTGTGAGCGGCGGTGAACCGGTGCGTTGGTTTAATAACTGAGCATTTTTTTGGCTTCTTTACATATCATCTGTCATGCACTCAATCTTTATTTGTATGGGCATCTTTCATGCAAGTAAGTGCAGTTTATAGTGCTTCCCAGATGACTGACAAGCAGCAGATAATGAAAACAAAGAGTGACAAAGCAAAGCAATGATAAGTCATATATAATGAATTAACAAAAGAAAAAAACATAAAAAAAATAAAAGATAAAATGACCTATAATTAAAAATTGAGAACGATATGACATTAAAGCTAAAACATAATTCAAGGAAATACTAATAAACTAAGAATATCTAAATAAAATAAAGCTGCATAAAAAAGACAGCATGTATTTATGTGCAATATACATTATTGGTTTTATCATTGGGTGGTGCCTGTCGCCTTACAGTGAGTTCTCTCTGGGTACTCTGGCTTCTTCCCACTGTCCAAAACATGCATGGGTAAATCTGTCTGTGTTGGCCATGTGACAAACTGAGGACCTGTCCAAGGTGTACCACACCTCTCGCCCTATGGTAGCTGGGATAGGCTCCCCGAATTAGATAAATAGATGTATGATTGTCTCTTTGATAGTTTTTTTTATCATATTGCCCTCTTTAGTTGTAGTTACTTGTTGACTCTCTGAATAAAGAATTTAAAAAGAGCTACTTGCTGATATGAAGCAGATGGCTGGTGTTGGGCTGTCAGAGTGAAGCAGCTGCAAAACGTGTCTACTAATCCAGCAGGATTAGCACTGCTACAAGTCGTAAAGGATATTTTAACAATTGCAGGTTCACAGGTTAGTTAGAGATAAAAAGGACCTCGGTGGATTGGTGAAAAAGCTTATGGTACATTAAGGATGCTTTTTGTATAGCCACTGCATATTACATGAAAACAGCATGATTCAGTCAGGTGGAAGTGCAACTAGTCAACTGTTGCAGATTTATTTGAGTCAACAGTCTGTTGACAGACGTCATGTTCATACATGCTGCCTGTCTTTTGTCTTAGTTGTTTTTTTTGGCCCTTACTTTTATCATTGTCGGTCCGTGTGTCACGGCCTTGTGTGTTTTCAGGGACGGAGGATTCCTATACAGTGACCTGTGGAATGCCTCTGCCCTGCTTGGCTGATGCACAAAAGAACAACAGTGGCACGTATTGCTTAGGCAAGTACAGGACATCGCAGATTTACATCTGTTTTTTCCGCTCTGCCAAAGAAAACAGTACCACAGGAAAGAGGTAGGTCATGCTTTGCTTGTCTTCACTTGATAACGATATTTTCTGTCCCTCTGTCGTGCAGGTCGAGAAACGGCCAGCCTTGCCCGCATTAAGACCACGGCCACTTTTAAGTCTGGCACCACAAAGTGCAACTTAAAACGAAGTCGGGAGAAACTCAGAGAGAGCCTAAACTCAGCACACTCAGGTATAGCGCTTGCCACGCCAACTCAAAGCTCAAGACTTAGAGACTAAAAGACATTTTGGGCTTACCAAGAACTGCCGACATCTAAAGACTCTGAAGCAGACCTGAAAGCTGCTTCAAAGAAAACCAGAAACCAAGAGCAAATGAGAAAGAAATTTGTGGGGAAAGTGATGTGGTTTTGAGTGTCTTCCACATCTCAGCACAGCACTTTGTCTGCCAGTGACAGAGAGGATGTAATTAGCCTCGGGATGCCTTTCAGTTGTGTCTGACCTAGCTATCAATCAAACACGATTCTGATTGTAGGATTATTTTGCTTCTACAAAAGGGCTCAGCATGGTACATCCCTAACAGCCACTGAAAGGAAACCAACATTTAATGGCCATTGCGTCCCTTTTCTTCTATTAGCTTTTCACTGTGCATGACCAAAGATTATTGTATGTGATTAATGTTTCCTGTCTGTTAACAACTGTGCAATTTTTCTCTGTGGTGTGCTTGCTGGGTGGATTGTTGTGTCCCATGTTCACAGAGAGCAAGCTTCTCTTCACTGAGAACGTCCAGTTCAGCTACGTCAGCCTGCGCTGCACCTCATCCGGACACAGAATGCGTAGCCGTCATGGCAGGAAGGCCGGCGAGGAGGACGGCTCCTCAATCACCGCTGAGTTTGAGCTGGATGTGAACCTAGAGGAGGTAACAGGTTGGTCTCTCTGTGGTTTCTGCTTGCCTGCCCGCCTGTCTGTCTGCGACCTGTGATTATGATTCTTAAATCTGTCTTTCGCCGCTCTCTGTTTGTCACTAAACAAACCAAGCTGTGTTAAAGTATCTCCTGTTTTGACTTGGCTCTGGTGGTGGTGGTGGGCTCTAGATTTGGGGCACAGGGTGTTTTAGTTTAATTTCCTTGATTTCTGCGTTACCAGTGTAAAGTAAGCTTATGGGAATCTAGGCATGAAATCGCAGGTTATTGCAGGTGTACAAGATGAAATCTTGCTTTGGAAACTTTTGCAGTATCGAGTGCTTTTCTTAGCAGAGGGTTGTGACGTGAACTGCGTGCGCCGACGTTCAGAGAAGAGGCTCAGGAAGACCATCAGGACCCTGCGGAAGTCCATCAACCGGGAGCAGTTCCATCTCCACTTTGCCGGAGCCGACTACCATCTATCCAGGAGTCCGGGCCAGCTGGCAGAGCTGCCAGGACACTGCGTAGCAGGACAGATGCTCTTGGGGAGAAAATGTGGTGAGTTCAGTTTATATGTGTAGTGTTTATTCACTGTAGAAATCCTGTTAACGAGCAGAGCGCAAACAGTTAATCCAGGCAAACCCTCTACTGGAAACGTTAATGCTTTTCATCTTTCCTACTGCTTTGTTTTTTGAGGCAGCAGTGCTTGTGAGCGTGCCCCGTACACACAGTAGACCCATAGTCATGGCTTTAAGTAATTGAATTGGCCCAAGCCAGTGAGATATATTTAGACAGGCTGGTTTAATGATTGGATTTGGAGCAGGTGTGGGCCAGATGAATGCCATATTTGGTTTGCAGACATTCTGTAATGAGCAAGTTTGAGGGGGAAAGTGAGCTTGTGTGGAAGAACAGAGAAGCTGTTGTTGGCCCTCCAAGCTGCGAGATCTTCCAGCATCTCCCAGGGATAGGAGTGTAACATTAGTGCTGATGGCAGGTCTCCTGCTGCCTGTTGCTTGAGTTTTATATACAACTTGTGCTGTAGAAAAATGCTCCTTAAATAGGGCCGCGCACTGTAGACGGTAGAAAGCTCAAGACTGGCTTGTGTTTTCTCTGGCGGTTGCAACTGTACGCCCCTATTTTCAGGCCTCACAGTGTGTTGGCTGCGTGCTGGACATCTTCTCGGTATCAGCAAGGGGAAACTGGTGCCTTTCCTCCTAAATTGTGATGTCTAAATATTTATTCAGGCAGTATGTGCTTTGTTCAATATATGCGTCAGTGTTGAGGATGTTTTAACTTAATGTAGGCCCAGATCTTTATCCCCAGATCTCAGGAATATGGCTGATGACCAAAAACATGTGTCAAACTACAGCCGCTCTGTAGTTTCATGAGATAATGTCTGTTGAGGGAAAGTCATAAGTTTTGCTTTCCATTCATCTCCCTGTAATTTTTTTTTCCTTTGGTCTCATCATTAACATTTAAGCTCCTTCTGCTGTTAAGCTTTCCTGACATGATTTATTTCACATCTTAAGTGTCTTTATTCCTTCCGTCCCCCACTTTGCTTTCAGGTCAACATTAGGCAGTCTATTGGTTGTGGCAAGGGTGTAGACATGTAATTTGGGAGAGGAGGGAAAAAGGAGAGGGGGGGCTCTGAACGGCATTCTTTTTAACCTCCAGCTCTTTAAAGGAGCTATATTTTTCCCTCCTCCCCCATCTTTTGCTCTGGCTTAGTTTGGAGTGCAGTTTAGTCCTTTTCAATTTGCCCACTCCATTGAAAACCCCATTTGAGGCTCATTCTCACTCCTTGAAGCACACAGTCTTCTGTGGATTTGGAGAAAAATACTGTGCACAGTTTAAAGCAAGGCAGATCCTCCTCCTCTGTGCTGTGTTTGGGTTATTAGTTGAAGTAACGTTTATATTCCAGGACATTGGTTCAGTTTAAAAAACTTGTGATGCGATGTTAGCTGATTAATAACATGATCATTTTGAGTCTTAAATTTATTTTCAACTCTACATTATGTGCAGGAGAATGACTAAAGCATGTGTTTTAAGAGGCTTCATAGATGCTGTGAGCTTGTCCACAGCAGGTTCACGCATACTCACATCCATGTGAGCGTCACAGTGAACTTGTTTGTGTGTTTGTTTTAACATTGGAGATGTTTAGGAAGTGCTGTTGATTCAAGCTGGCACTTTAAGTGCTGTCCTCCCCCCCCCACACACACACACACACCCTTGCACCCCAGCTGGGGGCCACTTTGCATGACCTCTAGCCACTAAACTGCTAAAGAGAATTGACTTCACCCACACCATGGGAATCAATTAGCATCAGCTGTTTGGGCCCCTACTTGATGGGCGCGAGCAGTGATTGGACCAAGCAGAATGGGGGGATTCAGAAACCTGACCTCTTTTATTGGGTTCAGCTCCTTACTACTGTGATACCATAGTGTTTTCCTATGTCATCAAGTAGGCAAAAACCAGGGACTTGAATAGAGGTGAAAGGTCTTTTAAACCTCTTTGGGGCCATCAATTCGAGAACTCTATAGAAGTGTTCTTTGCATTTGAAAGGCTTCAAGTTTTTTTTTTCTTCCTTTTTCACTCTCACTCTGTCTCTTCCCTCACAGCTTCCCTCTGTCAAATAAAAGCTGTTAGAGGACAATGCAGTGATGGCTCCTTGTGGTCTTTTAGAATAAACAAAAGGCTTCAAAAATGAGCTGCTCTTGATAGAATTACATTTTCTTTCTCCCGACGACAGTTTGCCGAGCCACGTATAATGGATCTGTGTGAAAGCTTTTGTGTGTCGAGCTCTCACTGATATTGGTTCTTTTCTTTCAGACTGGTTGAAGGCTACATATGAGGCACATTTTGCTCGATATTCTCTGGAGTTTAATTGATTTATTCTTATGTGAGCTAAGCTTCAGTTTTCAAGTGAAGTTCTTATGACTATCAGACAGACACAGTAATTGCAAAATTAATTACAGGCATCAGTCTGAATGGGAGGAACCAAAGCAAAACGGTGTTTTAGCCCCTTTAATCAAGCGTTTGCGCTTTTATGCGATAAAAGGGAAGCTCTCCCTTTGATTTGTAGCTGTGATTGCTTTTAAAAGAGCTGAGGGTGTTTACGTTGGCATTTAAAGTTCCTCTCTGATGCACAGCCATGTTGTGTCAAGTATTAAGACAGGTGTAGATGCAGTAAAGGCAGCATTGGAGAGGCTGTTCTTTTTTTGTCCCCGTAATTTTCTTTCTTTTTTTTTCTTTTTTTTGCACGGCTGTTTTATGTTGGTTTGCAAATGTACTTTTTATGTGTGTGTTTCTTGCAGTCCAAAGCAAATAAAATTCATAACTTCAGATTAGTTTATTTGTATAGCTCATTTAGGCACAGCAAACACTGAACAAAGGGCAAAACAATTATGTAAAGCAGATCAATAAAGATAAATGTTAAACAGACAAATAAAAGTTGACTTAAAGGAAATAACCAACAATAAGGGAACGTAATTAAAAAGCAAATGTTTACAAGACAGTTATAAATGAGACTTGAACCTGGAACCTGCAATAGTCACACCGCATTAATGTAATGCATAATTTTCAGTGAACTGTACATAATTTTACACTTAACTGATATCTTATGATACTGTTGTAGCTTAAGATAAATGTACTTATCTGTCCTTTAGGTAGGTTATACTTTGTTAGTATCAAGCCGTACTCTGTTTAGTGAAGGAAAGCGGACTTTTGAATCCGGAGCAATGTTAATGTTATTGATGTTAATGTTCACAAACATTTTACAAACACGTTCTTGTGCTGTTTTCTATTTGAAGACTCTAGAACTTTACATAGGCATCACAACAGCATCACTACTTTTCATGATCCAGCCCTGATATGCTACCTACACGTTGTTCACATCTGATTGTGTGATGGTCTGTAACCATACAGCCTAATGCACCACTCTCTGATACAATAATCTACACTGAGCTCAGTGATACCTTTAAGATAGCAGGAAAACTCTTGTCAACAGATAGATAATTGATTGGGCTCAGCTGCCTTCTTAAAGCTGGCGCTCACTGCTCTTTACTGTGTTTATCCAGTTCAAGTATTTACATGATCCTCTTTGATTACACTTGAGAGGCAGCTGTGATCTGGGTTTCTTTAATGGTCTCATCATTCACTTTAGCTGCGGTGTTTATTGTGTACATCTACGCTGTGGTTAGGACTGCTTGATTGTGTGTAACCACGGGCCAAACTGCTATATTTGTTGATTCATGTCTACTTATCGCATTGTTCTTTTTACGCACCCCTATTATGGTTTTTTTGTCCATAAGCACCACCTGACCTGATCTGTCTACTAAACTGACTTTAATTACAAGTTCAAACGTTAACGTCTGTTTTGGATGGCTTATCTTCAAGTGTTTGTTTTTAGTTTTTGCGGAAATGTTCCATCATCCAGTTACATTTGTTTGTAATTGAGTCCATATCACACAACTATTGTCTCAAAAAAGTATTTCCGTGTGTTTAGTATTTAGAAAACATGACTTCCCCCCCCCCCCCCCCCACTTTAGTTTA
>VUQR01005809.1:19727-30397 GCA_015108515.1 Hemichromis elongatus
TTTTTTGAGGGGTGGTTTTAAAATCCCATTATCTAGAAAAGTACCTTAGGTAAACAAAAGATTTGTAGGCCTTTTAAAAAATCCACAGTTTCACAGATATTAAATCTCAAACATGGTGATGATGTTCTCTCATTTTTCCAATATAAATTTTTGAAATCCTTATTTTCATTCAGCATTAAAATTTTATAAGCAGAAAGTGTTATTTTTTTTTCCAAATCATTAATACAGCCTTTTGGCCTGGCAGGAATTTTGAATTTTGGGGGGGTGAACTTTAATATCTTAAAAAAAATTGGTTGAATTAATTCACCCGATTTAAGCTGATGTAATGAATACTATGTGCCTCATTTGTTTAAGAGATTAAAAAAAATAAAAAATCAGCCCCTATCTGTAAAAACTGTGGTTTCATTAAATCTACTGCAGGGTTCCACATATTTTTGCACAATCCCTCTTTAGTCAAGTGAAGATTTCTCTTTTAAATTTGATGAAATGAGAAAGGATAAACCGGCGATACCTCTATATATTGTTTAAATCTAGTTTGATTTTTCTCACTTAGCTGTTTATGAACTTTATTTGTTTCAGAAGACTACCAGGAGTTGATAGAAGACATCGTCAGAGATGGAAGATTATATGCTTCAGAGCATCACCAGGAAATACTTAAGGTATCAGAATTCTATAATTATATTATACAAATGTTTAACAGGGAGCATTTTAGACTCCAGCCTGAATAGGTCTAAAATACCTAATGCCATTAGCGCTATATATTTACATCTATCCATTAGTCTAATCTTTCAAAGCAGTACATTCTTGACTTATTTAATCTCCTCATAAAGAGTTTCAGCTGGCCAGTTTTGAGTCCTCACTGCGTTGGTGGTTTGGATCCAGTGACTGTGTAGCACCCTCTTTTGGAAGAAACACAGAAATACAGAGTCCTGACCACATTAACCCATAAGAGCCCAGTCCCATTTTACTGTCAGGAAAACTATGAGAGAGTCAATGTTGAAACCTTAATAGGATCTTTCCTCTGTGTGTAAAGGTGTTTTTTATGGGTAAAAATGATATACTCTAGCAAATTCTTTTGGAATAACACTAACACTTATTTTTTCCCTCAGGACAAGAAACTCATGAAGGCGCTGTTTGACGTGCTGGCTCACCCACAAAACTTCTTCAACTATACAGCGCAAGAATCAAGAGAAATGTTCCCCAAATCCTTTATTCGCTTCCTGCGGTCCAAAGTCCTGAGGTTCCTTCGTCCTTAAAAAAAAAAGATGCCAAAAGTTTCTGGGATTTTTCATAATAAGTTTAATTAGGACCCTCTTATCTGTTTTATCAATTGACCCCTGAGCACTCTGAGGTTACGTGTTGGATGAGTGGACCACACCTGATGAAACGATCCCAATGGAAAAGTGCACAAGTAAAAATTTTAACTGAGGGAATGGTACAAACCACAGATCCATAAGGGCTTCCTCAGAGAGGAATGAGGAGATCTCCTTATAATAGCAAATGAATGACATTATACAGCTCTTTTTTTTTTTTTTTTTTTTTTTAAAGTGGGTTTTTAAATCCCAAGTCCACATCTGGGTATTTGAATGTTGAGAAATACTGTATATGCCGGAATTAAGGGACTCTTTAATTGCATTTGGATGAAAAACAAATATGTTAGATGAACAGATATATGTTGAATGTCAGTAATAATGTATATAGATTTAGGTTTAACATTTAGTTTTTTTTAACATGGCTTGCACAGGTAGGCATGAAATACTGACAGAAATGTCAGGAACAAATAGCGCACACATGTTTTCTTGGGGAAATTAGCACCGCAAAAGAAGTAGCCCTGCCACAAAAGCAATTCTTTTGACAAATGTCTTGTATATGATGTAAAAAGTTTTAGGTGAAACGCTACAAAATGTTTTGTAGCAGCGACATACATTTTAACAGTATAGCATGGCTGCGCTTGCTGTTGGCTCACGTATTTGGTCTTCGAAGGTGTCTGGATGAGCACTGCTGTTCTTTAAAAACACTTTTCCCTTTTCAAAAATAGTCATGAGACAGTGACTGCTGCATCTAGGTCACTAGCAACCAAAGACAACTAATTACTCTGCAGAGAAACCGAACAATTTGTGATGCCATGAGTACATGAAAAGTCCTGTAAAATAGAAGTGAACTATATTTACCTCTCCTAGATGAAACAAGTATGTAAATTTTTATGATTTTGTACATCGAATGTGCTGTAAATAAAGACCGGAAACTGATTTCCACCACTTTTAACCACTTTTTTTTGTTCCCTATGCAAGTTCATACACACCCACATGCATTATGACCGCTCGTGGATTAAGTTTTAATGTTATTACCAGCAAGATGATCATTGAGTCATGCTGACGTCTTTTCCGTCACTGCACTTTGTTTTGTTTTTTTTCCATTCAAATACTTGAAACTGGTTTATTTTGTAACTTATTTGCATCCATTTTTATACTAATCTCTGCCCTGCTCCTTCATATCTCTCTGGTACACTGTGCTTGTATATGATTAATTGCTCCTGAGGAATCATAAAGTTGGACTTTATACAGGATTATTATTATTGAGTTTGTAAGTGTAACTTTTAAAATAAAATGCTTGCAAGAAAAAAGATTACTATATCAAAAATGATATGGAGATGGAGTTAAACTAGAGTAATTAGAGTAACCAAGTTGCACAAAATATAGAATTATGAATGGCTGATAAAAGATATTTATTTTTTTAAATGATGAAAATAAGCCTTTATAGTTCTAAAGGCCAATTGCTCATCAGTTATTATCAACCCCATGAATTTGAAAAGAATCTATGTGAATTGTTAAAAAGGTGGTTTGAAAATTTTATTTAATATGCAAAATCATTCTTGAGGACTAGCGTAAATGCTAGAAAAAAGGTAAACGGGAACAGTAGAGTTAGAAAGTTACTGGTCAATAATTTATTAAATATTGTTTTAAAATCCACATTTCTAAAGTATTGGTAGCAGGGCTCCACCAAGCCTATCATACAACAACTAAAGATATCTCATAAAGTGTAGCTTTGATACTTGAGCTGATGGTTTAATTATTTTTTATGAAAAACAAGAGAAAATTGTATAAAAAAAAGAGGGTTGGTTTGTTTATTTATTTTTCAGCTTTTAACTGAGTTGCGATTAATTTTTGTTTTTATAGCGCCAAATCACAAGGCACTTTACAGTGTAATGTTAAGGCTCTACAATAATTATATAGTGATTATCCTCCAGTTGGAAAAGAATGACCCACATTCTGACCCGCCTGGTGTTCCCCGGACCACAGTTTGATACAACTGCTGTTTACGATCGTGCCAAACCGAAGGGTGCGTTCGATTTAATATCACATCCGTAGCAGCTCAGTTTTCTTTTATGTTTTTTGTTTGTTTGTTTGTTTTTAAGAAATATAAGCAAATTAATTGACAGTAACTGGTTTAAATGTTGGATAATATTTCCAACAACCTGTAACACGAGATAAAAATAAAAAAGCTGCAACTTGGCGTTATGTGAAATTTCCCTCCCGCCGGGACATCGTTTATTTTGTCATTAACCAAGCACGCCGGTTCAGTACTGTGTGCGGAAGACAACCGCCATTTCCGGAAATTACAAGTCAGCTGCTAGGAAGCTGACGCTTGTTACTGTTTAGTTAGCTCGATGGGTAATCCAGTCAGTTGTTAGGCTTTGTTTCACACTGCTAAAGCTATTCGTGGAAAGAGTTGAATCTGCGTTGTTAACGAGCTGCACTCCTGCAAACATGAAGTGGGTGTTTTTTCTCGAGGCTCTCTTCTTGGCTTGTTTTGTGCTACTGAGCCAAGTCACAGCGAAGGTATGGCTGACGTTAGCATACTTAGCTAGCCGTGTGGAGAAAATGGTGATGATGGCTAAATGAAATGAAACGGCTTTTCTTTAAATCCCCCTTTAAACGATGACTTGTCGCTGTGGTTTTGACAGCTGGATGTCAGAAAAGTTAACTTTTGTGCAAATGTCGCTGCCGTCTTTGCTGGTTGATGATGAGGTTGTATAATAGGATAATAGAGACTAGTTTCCCCAAGTTTGCAAGCTCCTGTGTTAACAGCTGCCAAAACATTAACCACAAAGCTGGATAAAATACATTATGACAGGACGAAAGGGGTCAGTAAGGTAGGAGCACAGTTAAATAGAAAAAAGTGAAGGAGTTAAATATCCTTAAATGATGATGACAATCCATCTGAAAAGTAAGCAAATTGTGATTGTACTGAATTCGTGTGACATTTGTAATCTATATCGATATAACTATAATAACCAGTGTTATGGTCGAGAAAGCAAGTTCAACAAACTGTGTCTGACCATAAAGTCTGAGTTGATTACCTCTCACACGGGCAACTCTTGACTTCAAGAAAGCCAGAGTTCAGCTTTCTTGACTTTGTTCACCCCAGAGTTTAATTGCACCAAGGCAGGCTCTCCATTTAAAGCCATCTGTCTTATAAACAGCAAAACAGTCATTGTATTCAGCATTGTCCACTAAGGCATGATTCACTCAGTTTGACTTTTCATTAAGAGATCAATCCTAACAAATATACTCCTGGTACCGGTCCCAAGCTCGGATACAGTGTTATTAGGAAAGGCATCCAGTGTAAAAATATTTGTCAAACCAAAGGCACAGATCATCGAGAATGAGATGTCTATACCAGATTGCTATGATTATGGGGCTTTTCCTTCAATCAGCAGGGCAGATTTTATTTTAACAATTTTCTTCGCAGTAGTTTCTACAATGCTGCCACTAAATGTTTTGGTGGCAAAAGCCTGACAAATGTCTTACTGCTTCTTTTTCTTTCTTTTTTTAAATGTATTTATTCAACAGTTGCAATATGTGTTAATGGACGTCAGTATACCAAAAATATAAGACGTAAACAGATCAGATTTATAGCAGATATTTACATGTTGACTTACATCTGTAGTCCCAGGATAGGTCACATAAAAAAACACAATAAATACAAAAAACCCCACATCAGACAGAAAAAAGTAAAGATGGTCACAGACCTGACTTCAGCCATTTTTTTTTTTTTTAGATAAACCTTAAATCTGGGAGAAGTTTTTGTTTGGCAGTGATAAACTATTTCCCTTTCTGACAGCAAATGTAGCAATGCAGCTGTGAGGCTGCACGGTCCTCCTGACGGTGGCTCTAGTGCTAACCCGACAGTCTGTGAGGAACAGTAATTCCTGTAAACAAGGTGGAGGAACTCCCTCCAGTATGTACCTTTATATTAACTGTATAAATGAAAGAATAAAACATATCAGAAAGCAGATTTGGGCGCAGGAGGGGAGGAATTAGAGAAAATCTAAATATGTTGAACAAAACCTGCCACAAATTGGTTATTTGTCAGTTTTACTAATTTTTTAGCTGATAGATTATTAAATGAAAATTTAAAAAATAAAGAAGACACAAGCAACATCCTTCAGCCATGTTATGGGTGTTGATGTTGTATAGTTTGTCCATCAGAGGGCACTCTGCATCTTCCCTGTCAGCAACACTGATTGAAACGGCACAAACCTAACAATCAGCTAATCTGAGCAGAGCTGGGCAGAATGTAAACAAGTAAATAAATGACCACACGTAACAAATGTTAATTAATCTGTTTACGTTTTTCTTGTATGAAAGAAAAGAAAATTATCCGTTATATCAGACTTTCAGATTTTTAAATGTCCATATATTGGCTTTAAAAATTCTTTAACTGGATCTTGGGATGATTTGTTGTGTACCCATGAGTTACCCATATACATGCTGAAGGTTGGATACATTTAAAATCTTGTAATCTAACAAATATTCCACCAGTAAGCAAGACAGGGCGTTGGAGTTTATCCAATTGCTTTTATAAGTATGATTTTTAAAAAACAAACAAAGATAATAATGAAATGTGCAAGCTTTTTGTGTACTCTATATTATGTAAATGTGTTTGACAAACAAATAAATAAACATTTGCCATCTCTGTTGCAGAATTCAGAAGACATCCGCTGTAAATGCATCTGTCCGCCGTACCGAGACGTCGAGGGTCAAATCTACAAACAAAATGTCTCTCTCAAAGACTGGTACGCTAACAAATCCGTCACTGTGTTTCTCTGAATGATGTGAGCTGTCCTTGTTCTGTTAACTGAAAGTTTCCTAATTCTAATGTTTTGTCAGCAACTGCCTCCACGTGGTTGATCCCATGCCGGTGGACGGAAAAGATGTGGAAGCGTACTGTTTACGCTGCGAGTGTAAATATGAGGAGAGGAGCTCGGGGACCATTAAGGTAAGGTCAAGTTGGGTTGTTGTTGTTTCTTTGCTGTGACATAGGGCCGTACCTAATGATTGACTTTGTTTCTGATTAATCTGTTGGATTTCTTTATTTTTCATGAAATGTGACAGGAAATAGTCTTTATTTCCTTTGTTTTTTGACGCCTCTCTTTTGTCTAACGCAAAATGCAAAAATGAAAAACAGCCAACCTGTCTTGTGACTCATGATGTGTGTGACTTAATGGATTATTGTTTAGCTTAGAGGACACCTGATTTTTTGCACTTTTTTACTATGAAACAAGAATCCCGCAGTAATCTTTTCTTATTTTCAGTTTACCATCATAATGTACCTGTCTATTTTGGGTCTGCTGCTGCTCTACATGGTCTACCTGACTCTGCTGGAGCCCATGTTGAAGAGGCGCCTGTTTGGGCACTCGCAGCTTATACAGAGCGACGATGATGTCGGGGTATGTGGACCTTTTAATTTTACAGCACTGCACCTGTGAAACCAGCGTGGTTGTATAGTTGTTTTTTTTGCTGCTGCGCCACTCTTCTGCTCCTTTTATGAGGATTTTTATGTGGACCCATTGCCCGAAATGTCACATGGGAGTCATCCTTTGTGGGTAAACTTTAAAAGTTTACAAGTGCCTGTGTTAATTTTCAAACCCTGTGTGTGTTGAATGGGTGAATTTGTGCTGTGCTGAAAATGCCTCCAGTCAGTTTGAGTGGATGTTTAAAGTAAAGACTTGAGAACATGCTAGTTATTACAATCACAGGCAAACACGGCAGCAGGGAGGATCTAAAACAAGCTGTAACTACCTTCTGTTCACAACATAGTTAAAAGAAACCTGCCGACAGCTGCTACATTACTGCTGGGGAAATCCTGATCATTTATAAGGACATGGGCATGACAAAGAAAGATCTGGGACGAGAAGTGTGGTTGTGGTGCAGCGGGTGATGTTTGTCACAGTAGCACAACTGTAAAATTGGAAAATACAAAGGGACACTGCTGAGGAGCAATCTGTAAACTGTCTGCCCATCATTAAATGATATGAAAAAGTAGTGGTGAAGCTTAAGGTTTCCTGCTGCTGGAGATTCGTGAGTTGACCGTTACTGTAACGTACCCACAGGAAATGCGGTGTATGGGTCAGTGAGCTTAGCACTTACTGCTATCGTTCATCAGGACAAGCTGATGCTCATTTTCTGCATTTTTTTCACTGTGGAAACGATTAAAATGAATGAAGAGCTTCACTCAGCAGGAAGGAAACTAATTCCTCAGAGAGATAACCAACTCCTGTCAATATTCCCAGCTGTTTACAAACTCATACCATAGGAGGCATAAAATCAGATCAGAGTTATTCACAAAATGATAGAAACAGGCTGAGTATCGTGTTATTTTTAAATAAGATAAAGATATTTTGGTTATAGTTGTCCTTGCCATTGAAATCTGTGATCTCAAACATTATCTGATACCACCAGGTGTCCCCAAATCAACATGACTGAAAGGATTCCCACTTTAACGTGTCAGTTTCCAAAGTCAAACAGTGGTCTGTTTATTACATTTGTTCAGGCCGCTTGCTCGCTACCCAGTGAAACTCAGCCTCAGTTTGTGTTTTCATTACTATGTACTTTTTAAAAGTCAGAATGCGCTTGTATGCAATATCAAGTAGGAGAAACAAACAAAAAAGGAAGCAGACAGTTTAGTAAATTCCTGAGTTCTTGCTGTATTCTATCTAATTATTTAATATAAAAAAGGCACAGTAAAAATGCTCACATTCCTTCCTGAGAGCAGACAGTTTGGTTTTTTAATTTAATTTTTGGTTTGTAAGAATGTTTGGAGAAGAAAGCAGTGACTGCCTTTGACCGTGGGAGGGGGGGTGCAAAGCGGTGTCACTGTGTTTTCACTGGCACAGTTTAGGCAAGAAAATTTGTGGTATTTGTCTTTTAAAAGACTTATACTGTACAAAAGGCTAAAGCTGGCACTAAAAGATTTGTCAGTATGTTGTTTTTCTGGTAAATAAGCTGACAACAAACAGCTGAGGTGCTGCGTTGTCTGGTTTATCCCAAGGCCTGTAGTCAAAATTCAGACCATATGTTTCTCCTGTGCTCTAACATGAATTAGATGAAAATTTGAAAGCAAAACCAATACAAGCGGAAGAACTCCTGCTACAATAATTACAGAGGAAATGGTGGGCTTGTAATGTTTAGTCCTCCATACGGAGAGACTGTCTGACTAAAACTCCCATCCTCCCAACATAACCCCATGATAATTTTTTACTTAAATATTATGTGAAGAAGATTGTTATAGTTGACTGAAACTAAACTAAATATATTTTGGTTAAATACAATAGACTTAAAAAAAAAAAAAGGACTTGCAAACTTGGAATACTGAAATAAAGTTTAACTAAACGTTTAAGTTTAAGGGTTTAGTTTTAGTGTTTAGTAAAATTTCATTACAACATTTATAAACATGTTTATTGAGACTGTGGCTGTCTTACAAGAATGTAAATCGACTGCTTTCCAAGAATTAAACAGAGGACATCTACATTTGTGTTAACTGTGTTCTTTTTATTAGTTGTTGTTTTTAAGACAGTCATTAAAAAGTATAGTTGAGCCTTGCAAAGAACCAGCGAGACGCTCGTGTTTGACGCACATCAGACCTTTTACTCTCACTGTGTTACCTGTGCTTTCAGGACCAGCAGCCGTTCGCCAACGCTCACAACGTCCTGTCCCGGTCACACTCTCGATCCAACGTCCTGAACAAAGTGGAGCATGCCCAGCAGCGCTGGAGAAGGCAGGTCCAGGAACAGAGGAAATCTGTGTTTGACCGCCATGTTGTTCTCAGTTAAAAACTGTTTGAGTAAATGGTGGAGCAAAAAAAACCCCAACAACAGAAGAAACACTGTGACAGACCCCCTCAAATTATATCGCTTAGTTTGTCTCATTTCTGAATCAAATCTAAATGCGTGTGGTGCATCAGAGGTGAACGTAGGGAAGAAATCATTCCCGGCATGTGCAGATTTAAAGCTCGGCGCTCTGGTTTAGTCTGCAGGCAGCACACTAAGTTGCACTAAATTCATTTCTTGCACAGTTTAAATACACAGACCTAAAACACAATTTATTCTTTAACTGTTGAATCTGCGCTAAGAGTCCTTTTAGTCCAAAGATGTCTGGTTACAATCGATTTCTGAACAAAACATCCAGATGTTGGTCATAGCTGGCTGTTACATTGTCGATACTTGGGGGTCGATAGTTTCCACCCTAAAACGAACACGATCACTGCTCTCACCATGGGAGGAAAAAGGACAAATAAAAAAATCATGTAAAGTACTCCTGCTTTGAAAATGCATGTTTTATAAATAAATCTTTTCTAAATGTGTTTACGATCTTTCCTTCCTACCATGATTATTAATGTCTGATAACTGGTGTGAAAATTAATCATTTTAATGAACTGAATTAAATTTGGTACCTGAACAAGTAGTTTCCCTGAACCTTGTTGCAGAAATCAATGTGATTTCCTCTCGATGTCATAATGAACTTGCAGTAGCTGTGCTATTGGTTATCGGCTGTTAGTGGCTCTTTTAAAATCTGTGCCCTCTCCAACTGCCTAAATGTGATGTCACGTCTTTTTTTTTAGCACTTTTTTTTTTAAACTCTTGGTCAAACGTCACGTCCACAGTCAGTGTCCTTGTTGTCTAACAGACAGCGTTTCTGTGTCAGTTTATTTTATGTATAGTTTGGGTGTGTAGATGGGCAGAATGGATGAACTGCCATCGCTGGGAGACATTTAAAGTGTTCTTAACTATTGTATATGTGGTACCTTTAACTTTGAAATAAAGTTCTGTAGTATTTGTGATTCTTGCACTTGTAATCGGTTCGTTACATTGGCCCCAGGCCAGCCCTGACAAAACACACTTAACTACTAGTTTGTTGTCATTTATTTTTCACACACGTATACATATAAATTGTATCTACACCAGAATCCTGCCAGTGTTTAGGTCAGGTTTGTCACATGTTAAGCACAAAAGAGCCACAAAAAAAGCAGAAACCATGTGAGGCCCCTCATCATTTCTACATTTGTTTTGACATATGTGTGTTAATAAAGAATACAACTGGTAAACAAATCCTCACAATGCTGGGGCGTTTGTAGTCAGCAGGTTGGAGGAAAGCTTGAGTTAGTGTTTTGGTTACAGCATAAATTATGATGTAGCTCTAACGCAGAAGCAGAAGTCACATATACCACTGATACCTATAACACTCAACACCAGGGGTGCTCAATCCCAGTCCTCGAATGGTTTGTTATCAGGCCTTTGCCAAACTTAATGGCATGCTGAAGATGTAATCAAACCATTTGTTTCAGCTGTGTTGGGGCAGGGATGCATCTAACATACTACCGTTCAGATC
>VUQR01005810.1:12192-36669 GCA_015108515.1 Hemichromis elongatus
TGTCCTTTTGTCCCTTTTTGTAGTCCTACTTATAAATGTGGCTATATTGACTGTCATTGAGAAAAAAAAATCTTTTGAAAGTCTTTGCAAGCTTCCACTCTCAAGGTGTTTCCTCCTTTCTTTGCTTCCTCTTGCAGCTCCTTTTTTTTTTTTTTTTTCCTCCTCCTAATTACTCGTCCATAACCTCTTTTGTCTGTTTTCTCCAATTCAAGTGGTGATGACGGTAATCACGTCGATGGCGTGAGGATGAAGAAGGCCAAGTCTCCAGAGTATTTTTATCGTTCGTCTTAAAGGCTGAATGATGTCCCGCTGTCTCTTCTTTTGAAGAACGCTAGCACTTATATAATGGCGTCATACCGAATGGCTGCGATTGAAGCTGAAAAGGCCAAGTAACTTCTCCACAACCCCTTTAAAGATCACCCTCTCTCACAAATACTCACAGATCAACGCGTCTGCTCTGTCTCCTTCTGTCACACAAGAGCACGCAATTTCTTCCTATGTGCAGCCTGTTTTTCTTGACAGATGTAGACAGCCCCGTAGAACCATTTGCTGATTGGAGCAGTTAAAGGCCCAATCTCTTCTCATGGGCCACTTCTCCCTGACATTTCAGTTGATTGCATTGTGCTATCAGTGCTTCGTTTTTTGAGCAGCTCCACGTAAAAACGTCTCTACGATGCCACTTTTTGTTTTTCACTCTCCTCATTTTTTCCCCGCTACTCTTCAGTTTTTATCTTTTGGAGTGTAGCATCTTTCTCTCCATCTACCCATCTCTGTATCTGTGCGGCCGGCCATAGTACAGCCACATCTGACCGCTGTGTGCGCGCGCGTGTGTGTGCAGATAACTGTGGATGTGTCACCGCGAGCCTCGATGTGTGGGCGATTTATAATAATCTATACTAGAAATGGCAAATGAGGTGTGAAAATAGGCTCTTTGTATGAAGTCAGCCAGTGAAATTTGCTCCCTTAGTGAAACCAGTGAGTTTTCCATCTTTGGCCTTTGGTTATGATGCTGCGTGGATTGTGATCGATCAACGTTTATTTGATAACCGAGCTGAGGTTTTTTCAGATCAGATGTTAGTCACGATCATGCTGCCAGTGTCTGTTTATCTACATGCATTGTTGAGTCATTCAGAGAGAGGACACAGTCTGACATCTTCAAGTTGGGGAAAAAAAAGTTTTGAAAGTTTAGGAAACAGAGTTTGAACTTGTGCGTGTTTTTTTTAATATGCTGTGTCACATTGCACTTTAGTTCATATTTCATTGTATGTGGTGTCTTGTTCTTTTCATTTTTATCCCTCCCACTCTGAGAGTGATCTGTGTGCCCTGATAAACTGCCAAATACCTGTAACAAAGCAGAAGGTCTGTCCCATTCATACACTAATTATTAAACCCTGGAGCACCCATGCACAGACACACAATCATCTCTTACCTGGACTCGAGGGCAGCTGTATGGAAACATCCTCTCAACCCATTTCCATTTTAAGCCTTCGGGGGAGCCTCTTCACATTAGAGGCCTAATGTAGCATTTGTGAGAGGAACTAAACCAAATGAATGCTCACAGCAAAGCTATTAGGATCTCAATGCTTCTCTGTTGTGGCTTTAGACTGTAGTGAGTTTATTTTTGGGTGACTTGTTCTGCATGTCCCCTTAAAAACACACATTCTAGCTCACACTCGACACAGCACATACAGAGTGACACCAAATGCTGCACATGCACCCAATTTACCTTTAACCGTGCGGTGCGTTTCATTCTAAGAGGCGTGCAGCAGGCTTGGTTTTAGAAGGAAATCAAGCCGAGTGTTTAAAATGTGTAACACCAGGGGCATTTCACTTTCTTGTACACACATTTACTGACTAGTTTTCTTCTGAATAGATGTATCTACAGACTTCATTGGGTGACCCGTGTTATGTTTTTTTTTAAATGCAGGTAACGTGAATGCATGAATTGCTTTCATCCTTCAAAGTTTTAAAGGATTCTGTCCAATTTCAAATTATAAGACGGCACAAACAATAAGTAAAGCATCTATTCTTTCAGACGACTACTGTAACCTTTTTGCTGCAAAAATAAAAGATTTTGACTCTTCATTAGCCATTTTTTTTCATTTTCCTTCTGACTTTATGCCGGTGCTTGTTTATTACCGAACAGGCAATGATCATTTTTCTTCACCACCTTCGTCTGCAGTTTGAACTGTGTTCGAGTGAGTCTCGAAGTGTTACTGTTATTTTCTGAAGTGTCAAACATAACGTTGCTATTATAGAAACGACATTTGTTACGAGTGAATAAGTAAGTTCTCATCTTTGAATGTGTGTAGGACGCGTTAAGTTGTAGTTCCCTAAAAAATACTCGCACTTAAACACATCTGACTCTTTGTGTCTCCTCTAAGCTGTGCAATGAATAACGCATACAACATCCCGGTGCCGCGGGGAGCCAGAATTGCGTTGAACCGATCCCTCTTGGCCCGTCTGACCATGTAGGTTTTTCTCAAATGTTTCTCTCTTTTTAAAATCAGAGTTTGACAGAGGCCATATTTACAGACGAACTTCAGCCGAATTTCACTTGAAAAGTTAAGGTCAGTTTCTTTTGGGTTTCCAGAGTTTAGAATCTATCTCGTTTTGTGCGATACGCTTGATTAATAACATATTTGCAGTCACAAGCTATACAGGCAGAGATGACTTGATTCAAACGAAGTTGACCCTGACTTTCAGCAGCCTGCTTAGAGAGAAAGTGAGAAACATTCATTTTTGAAACCCACAGTATTCAAAACGTGGCTGTCACGTGTTTCAAATGCCAAACACCAAAAAAAGAAGGGAGAGTGAATGATGAAAAGGTTGGGCGAAAAGAAGCACAAACATAATTATGAAAATGAAAGCGCAAAGTTTAGAGTAAGCGTATTTTCTGGGAAGTGGTTGTAAAACGTCCGTAGTCGCGTACTGAGGCTGCTTGGAGCTAAATCGCCTCTCATCACCTCTCATCCCCCCCCCCATTAAGTGATATCTGATTAGTGGGGGGCGATATCAGATCCTTCGAGCTAATCCACTTAACTAGATCTTTTCTGGGTTCTTGTGTCTATTTGCGCTGATCAACCAGCGATGAAAAGATTGTGGGTTTTTTTGCAGATGAAGACCTGTTGGGGTAAAGAACCAAAACAATGTTAGTCGAGGCCAATTTATAAATATATAAATGCAAAAAAAATTGAATGGCTTACAGTTGACTGATTTACAGTTGACACACTAGATTTCTCTGAGAATCACTCAATCAAGCATAACGTTCAACCATTAAAACATTTATTTCCTGTTCAGGAACGCAATTAAATAAGCATAATTTAGCATCTTAAACAAAAATAATAATGTTACCCTAACCCCTATCCCTAACCATAACCCTAACAATAATTATATTTCAGCATTAAAACATATATTTTTGATAAAAGAGTTTTACATATTGGTGAGTTAATCATTACAGAAACATAAAAAGTGGTTTTGGTAATCGGCAATACTTAATTTAGATTAGCTTGAAGACTGAATCTGGAGCAACTTTTGGTATTAACCAAATGCACCACTGAACGGCACAGGAAATCATCTCCTTGTACAGCTCCTCCATCTAATGCACAGTACACACTGCTGTACCTACAGCCTTCTGCACCTGCCCTACAGTAGAATAACACATGACAACGTTTTACAGGTTCGAGTCAAATGTCAGTGATATATATTTCACCCATATTCTTGATATTTGTAATTAAGCTATTTTTATATTTTAGATCTATTTCTTATATTTAGCAAACTTTGTAATACATTGCATGATTACATTACCATATTTTTCAGACCATAAGGTGCACCGGATTATAAGGCACATTAAGCGAAACAAAACAGTCACATGAGTCAAACTTTACTCAACTCCTTCTTCTTGCTTCCTCCACTTCCGCGCCATTGTTTCAATAATGTTGAATTCTCTCACAGCTGCTCTATTCCCATGTTGTTGTAGTATATTAAAGACTAACCTGGTATTGTGGATGGATTATCTCAGTTCTCCTGACTGAAGTTTGGTACATTTACAGCATCCTGTCATGTGATTGCATTTGTCCCTAACCATCAGGAACCCTCGCGTTAACTTTTTATGGAGTGGAAAAAGGTTTTTCAGAAATCTCTCAAGCTAGCGAGTTAACTTTCGGTTAACTTCTAATGTAGTTAAATTTGATAAAGTCTGTTTTCATGGATGCCTGGATGTTAAACGTAATTGTTTTACACCTAGTAAAGCAGCAACACTGATCATCAGTTTGACCTCAGGACCTGAAGCAGACGGAGTTTTGGACCCGGATTACTCCGCGAGGCTCCTGACTACGGTAGCCGTAATGCTCTGACAGTCCATGAAGCGGCGCGGCTTCGTAGCTTACCAAAGTCGTACTAAAACAGTTTTTGAGCCACATAAAATTGATTCGAGGTCAGTAAGCAAAACCAGAACTCATACACGAGGCGCGCCGGATTATAAGGCGCACTGACGATTTTTGAGAAAATTAAAGGATTTTAAGTGCGCCTTGAGTGCGGTGAATACGGTAGTTCAGTCTGTTACTGTTGTTGTCTTGGAGCAACTGTGAGCCTTTAACAATCACTAATTTCCTTAGTGATTATTAAAGTATTCTGATTCAAAAGCAGCACATTACTACACATAGTATATTTCACCTAAGCACACCAGTGTACATTAAAAAAATAGCCTCTCCCTGATGGCCATCGTTAGTCTGATCTTATAGGTCACTCCTGCTTGCCAGGAAAAACACATTAGAGGATTGTAACTTAATAATAGAACAGACTGTCAGAGGTAAAAGGTTACACTTTAGAAAGGCACACACAGAGAAGAGGCCCATGTTTTCCACACATATACTTTGTTACAATAGTAGTACATCTACAGTACAGTATTTAAAATATATTACCACAACAGAACCTCACCGTTTGAAGTATATTTCATTTCGCTTCTTTCCTCTGGTGCCATCGTTGGTTTTGGACTCTAAAAGGGCTTCACAACAGAAATTTGAAGTATACACAATGAAGCATCTACACTTAGAAATAGAAGCACAATAAATCCCTCACTCTATTTACTCTGGTACATTTAAAAACACATAAATATGCGTTCTTTTTCACGGTTTTTCTTTTACACACTAACTCACACACTCACAGACACATCCCGTAGCCTGATTTCTGTCACCAATCAAGCTCCATTTTCCAACCAAATTAATTCTTTCTAATTTGGAGCTTCCAGCGGTCAACCCCCCGTGGCGCTGATACTGAGCTGCGCCCGTGTGTGTTCATGCACACATATGCTTTAATGTCTGCGTAAGAAGGCGAGCACATTCTACAATAGATCTTAATTGAGAAGACGGACCGCAATCAGTATGTTCTTGTAGGAAATCATTAAATCATTTCTTCCTCCCCTCTCCTTTTTCTTTTTCGCCTTCTTATGGTGATTAGCATGGTGATGATAGCATCCTGATTATGTCCATCAGAAAAATCTGACATCTGTGTTCTCTCCAGTTCTATTACTGAGGAAATTAAAAGGGAGAAGAAAAGGAAAAAAAGTCCCCTAATTACTGTAGTGCATTAAACTGCAGTGTTTTTATTAAAAGTAGAGGAGCCGGGGTTCATGTTATATTAAGTGTTGCTCCTGGAGAATCCAGGGTTTGTTTTTTTTAAAGATTCTTAGTAAATAAACGTGGATGTGTGGATATGTGGATGCAAAAAATGATGATGAGGGTTTTAATTTAGGTTATCGAAATCATTTCATAGGAAAAAGTTCTCTTTTGGGCATTCCCCCCCCCCCAATATAATGTCTTTTTTCACCATTTGTCATATACGATTATGGACTTAGCCTTGTGTAGTGGCAGAAATATTCTTTAGATTCGTTGCATAGAGGATATTTATTTAAATAAAATCAAATGAAGAATCTTCTGAATCTGTTTTGAACTGAAAATAGGACCTGCATTCTTCGGTAAAAGCTCTTGACTTTCCAGACATAAAGAACCCTTACTGGAGCAACCTTGACTCTTAGGACTTTAAATTTCTGATATGAAAAGGGAAAATAAAAAAAATAAAAAAAACCTAAATAAATAAGAGAGGGAAGCGGTGTATTGTAGAAGGTCTGAAAGGAGTGCAGGAGTGAAAAGAGTGCAGGAAGAGACAGGAATGTTAATGGCACTTTTATTTTATTCAAAGCCGGCTGCTATCATTCACCAGACGCTTCGGTGAGCCCTCGCGTCTACTGTTTTTCTACTTTAGCGTGTTTTAGTTTTTAAGGTGTTGATCTGTGGCATTAAATCATTAATTAATGGACTTTACGTTCTGTGTGAAGTTTGTATGTTCGTGTGGCGTCCTCCCACAGCCCAAAGAGATGCATGATGGGATAATTGGCGACGCGGAGGCGTGGACGTGAGCACGAATGGTCCTCTCTCTTTGTTAGCGCTGTGAGAGAACGGTGACCTGCTCTAAGTGTGTCCCATCTCTCATCCTAAGACCCAACTGGGACAACTTGTTGGAAATCCGCAGTTTTATTGTAGCATGTCCAGCATCACTAATAGACTCACACATGCAAAACTCAGCATTTTATAATAATGTTACCTTCTTAATCATGTTTAAAATATCAAGTCCTTCATCACCGCTCTTCCCATCTTTGTCTTTAGGAGATGGCCAAGATTCTGAACCATCCACGCGTCTATGCCTTCCTCCACGTCCCCGTGCAGTCAGCCTCTGATAGCGTACTGATGGATATGAAGAGAGAATATTGCATTGACGACTTCAAACAAGTGGTAGACTTCCTTAAAGAAAGGTAAGGCGGTGTGTGGACTTCTAATGGACTGATTACGTCTGTTTGTGAGTGCAAATGCATATATGAGCATGTAACATCTACAAACTTGGTCATGTCACGACTTTCACTTTCACGGGGATACACACGCCTTCCTCGTCGCTCCATGACTTTCTGTTAGTCATTATATGCTTGAACAGGATGCTGTGTGTCGTGAGTCATGAGAGCAGGTGTTGGGAGAACATCTTTATCTTTGGCTAGCAATGCTGTTTTATACTCTTCCTTTACTTCCTTCCCTGTACTTATAAGATTTAAAATGGATCAGTGCTTTTTAGCCGAGGGTTGATTAAATTTTTGGTTATGCAAACTGTTCCCTGTCCATCTTTGTGCTCACATTCCTTATATTGCATTAATCCTCCAGGATGCTACTGAAATATTTAAGACAAACTGTGCTGCATCACTGTAGCGCATCTCAGGTTTGGATGATTTGCTTCATAGTCTAGATGTGTTTATCCCTCTTTGACATCACTACTGGCCAATGGCATCACTGCCAGGCAACAGAGGATGTTATCCCTCCTCTATTATTCAGTAGCATTGTGGAGAATGGATAACGGCAACTAGTATAAAATAACATTTACACATCGACTGACAACACAAATTTCTTGAGCAGGTCCTCGTAGATGGATACCTGCAGTGTTAAGTCATAACACTTGGATCTTTACTCATTTACCTTAGACCTGATATTCTACTATGTAGTCCATTTATGTTTGTTTTTACTGTATTTCTAACATGTAAAAGCCGTTCCCACGCCGCAGTTTTTCAGCAACAAAAACACCTGGTGGGGGTTTAAAAAAGAGGCTGTAGTATAAAGTGTTTCTGGAAATGTGGGCAGAAATCCACTGACACACCCCAGTGTGTACGTCAGCCTCCAACAGTGTACTGATGGTATGCCGTTAATAGATGTTATTATTGTTGCGATGGCTCATAAATGTGGACCTTTTACAAACCAAGCTTTTCTTTTAGCTGCTGAAAAATGTACATATCCAAATAGCAGCACTGATCTGTTCTTTTCTTCATCTCCTTTTTCTTTACTGTACGTCTCTCTTGCGGTCAGCTCTCAAGTGAAACGACATCGTTTTACAAGGTTAAGCATGTCAAACTCAGAATTAACAGACAAATAAAAGGAGAACCGACTGCAGCGCTATTTGAATGGCTGAGAACAGATTCCCTGCGTACTTTGCACTAAAGCAAATGTTCCTTTAGCAAATATACAGTGTGACCTCCTCACACAGATTTCAAGATAAATGTGTACATCTTTGACATGGATTAAATATAACCACATAATGCACAGATGTGACCTCTGACATTGCCAGAAAGATGCTAAATTAATCTTTCACTATATGGAAGATAATCTGTCATAGAGTTTGAGCATGAGCAGCGATGGCAGCCCATGTCAGAGGGGCGAATAAACATAAAACTGATGCTATGATAATACATAATGAAGGGATTCATGGGAAAATCGGTGTGTATTCTGGACATGCCCTAAAACTCTTGCTTTTACTGTGAGATTTATATAAACAAAGAATATCTTTTTAATTCACTGGGATGTTGTTGCTCTTGCCAAATCATTACCTAATTTTTTTTTAGCCTCAACTGCATGGCCTGTGGGAAATATGGAGCACATATATTTAACTGAATATACAACACAGGATTTCAGTTTCAGTTTGATATTGTGTTTGAAGGATGAGAATGGAGAAATGGCAAAAAAAAAAAGTAAAGTCTGATCTCGGGATCAGTTGTATAATATTCAGTTACAATTATCAGATTATCTTTGTGATATTTTAGGGTCTTTGGCTCGCTCAAGTTTTCTGAATTTGAGGAAAAAAGAATATTCAGCAAAAACATACAGCTGGCTGATTACATCAACACTTAAACGGAACTGTATTTTTTTGTCTTTAGCTTAATGTTTGTCTTCACTTTCTTTTTGTAAAGTTGACGACCTTGTTTTTTTGTTTTTTTTTAATTTGATATAATTTGATCATTTTCGTTCATTGCAGCAGTAACTGGTTCATGTAGCAGGTTAAAGTCAGCCAAGAGTAGAAAACAACATAAATCGGGATGAATCATTTTATGCAATAACCATGTAAAGAAGTAGACTTTACAGTTTCAATTCAAGAGGTTCAACAAAAGCATTGCTTGAAGTCTTTGAGCTCTGCAATTTAATTTCATACAAAGTCACCTGTTTTCAAAGGTTTAAAAGCGATTAGACAGTTGACTGACGAGCAGTTACATGCCCGAGGAAAACCTGTTCCCTCATTGTTCTATGACAAAAGGAGATAAAAGAACTGAAGTTGGTTCCAAGTATTAAACTAGTTCACTGGTACTCTGAAATTCCAAGATGTGGTGATGCAGATGTGGAAAGACCTGCAGAGTGTTTGACTGCAAAAACAAAAAAAAAAAGAGAAACTTTAGTAGTTGCAAAACACCGAAAGACCACAGAAGACGACCAAAGCGGGCTACGGTATAATTATTTCCTTGGTTAAGAAAAATCCTTCACAACAACTAACCAAGTCAAAAACGCTGCCGTGAGGAAGTAGTCATCGAAGTCTTCAATCAAGAGATGCCTTCATGAATGTAAACACAGATGGTTTAAATTAGATTGAAATCTGTGATTGCACTAAAAACCAGGAAGGCCAGAGTAGACGGTGCCAGAAAACATCTAAATGAGCACAATATGAACTTTAACCAGAATGATGGGAAGAGCGTACCACATTATCCGTCATGGTGGAGGCGATATCCCCACATAGCAAGCAGCTGTGGCCCGGATCTGGTTTCAAGCCGGCACTGACTGACTGGTGTCATGGCAGGGTGTATGTCAACCAGATGTGGGCCAGGTCTGGCAATAATGGGACTAGTCATGTTCCTATTTTAGTTAGAAGACCCAAATGCCATGTTGTAGCCAACGTTTCAAATGCAGGCTTGAGTGTACACTTTATCCAAAACCTCATCCGGGCCATACCAAATTTGCTATGTGGGTTGTTGCATGGGCACATATGGCTGCAAGGGGAACCGGCTCACTAGTGTTTATTTGATGATGTGACTGCTGATAGGAGTCGGAGGATGAAGACCAAAAGAGAACCTCACAGTGGTTTCTAGACTTCACTGATTGCATATTTATTGTCGTCTAAGTATTAAAAACAATCATTATCTTTACAATTATATTGGTTTGCTGGATTACTTTTGAGCCTCTGAAAACCTGGGCTGTAATTGTTAAACAGTTTCACCATGAATTAATCTGTCATATCTTGATGGTTTGATTTAAAATCTGCTGTGCTGGTGTAAAGAAGTCCGATTCATATAAACATTGTATACATTGACAGGTGAAATAGAACCACTCCCCTGCTTTTTTTCCCCCCCCTTTCCTACATGTCCATATGTTATTGTCTCTGTGTGTACATGTGATACTTTGTGAGTCACTGTATCTCTTTGGATCACTCTGACGCACTTGCAGGTCTCGCTTTATCTCTGACCACTTCTCCCATTTACACTCTTTTCTCATCCAGTCTTTCCCACATTCCCTTTGTTTCCTCTCTGGCCCTCTGTGGAAACCCTGCTGACATAAAACACGAACCCCTTTAGACTGAAATTCACCTGTGCTCTGTCCTTTTAAGGCTTTTCTTTCACACACATTATTTACATTTCCCAAAAAAATGATAATATGATGTGCAAATGTAAACAGAATGCAGCATTTGCCATATGTCACATACACTATGTGTTAGTCATAGAACATGCAAAACATGTCATCACATGTTTCAGCTGAGACATTTTTACGTGCTTCACCTTCTTTTCTACTGAAAATGTTAGCCTGATGGATTTTATGGAGGCAAAAGGTTGGAGCTGGGTCATCAAAAGACTGGGACAAGTTAGTGGCACTAAAAACAAAAAACAGCCAGAGGAACGTTTTGCTACTAATTAGATTTGTTGGCAGCAGGTCAGTAACATGATTGGGTATTAAAAAAAAGCACCTTAGAGATGCAGAGGTTCACTAATCTGTAAAACAAAATGCTTCTTCAAGCAATTTCAAAATAATGTTCCTCAATTTAAAATTGTAAAGACTTTGAATATCTTTTGAGCTACAGTTAATTTTAATCATCAAACATTTTGAGAATCAGGAGAAATCTCTCTGTGCAAGGCGGGAGTAAGATCTCATAATCATTATTGGATGCTTTTAATCTTCGAGCCCTCAGCCAGCAATGAATTAAAAACAGGCACGATCCCGTCGTGGAAATCACTACACAGCTTCACAAACACTTACAGAAATCCCTGTCTGTGAACCCAGTTTACTGGACCAGCCAAAAGAAGAGGGAGCGGCTTGTTATCAGCCTCAGAGGGAGCATTAATGCCTATGGAACTGCAGCTTGCACATCAGGAATGGCACCATCAGTGCTGAAAGGTTACAGGTTATACAGGTTTTAGAGGAAGATATAATCCCATCTGAGAGAGGTATTTTTCAGGGAAAGTCTTGCATATTTCATCAAGATAATGCAAAACTGCTTGCGGCATCTATTGCAACGGCATGGCTTTCATGGCAGAAGAGTCAAGGTGCTGAACTTACCTGCCTGCATTCAAGAGCTTTCATCAGCTGAAAACATTCGGCACACCATGAAACAAAAATAGGACAAAGACGCAGAATCGTTTAGCAGCTTAAATTGTATATCAGACAAGAATGGGACAAGTTTACTCTTCCAAAGGTCTCCTCAGTGTTCAGACATTTACAGACTGTGGTTGCATCATGATTTTTGCTTTCTCCGTGGCTCATTTTGTGGCTATACCACTGTTTTTGCCTGTGTTCTTCCTTTTATTTCTTTTAGGTTGTAACACAGTGCCACTAATCTGCCCCCCCTGCCGGGGTTAATTGTCAAGGAACACAGAACGAGACCTTCCCCACAAACACACACATATTTACTCTCTTTCCACATACAAGCCATTAACTGTCTTTTGTGTGAGGCCCTGTCAAAGCCGTGTGTGTGTGTGTTTTTGTGCGCGGGTGTTTTCTGGCTACTTGTACATAAACATTCAGACACAAATGGGCGATGTTTGTTGTGTGAAATCGATACCAGTACACATCCAGTGGTCTGAATCGTTTGGCTGCAGCAGTAACAGAGATACGGTTCAGGGTCTGGGAGAGAGGCCAGGACTTCAGACGAGCCAAAAACACACCCACTGTGTTCCTGCAAAAGGAGAGAGAGTGAGAAGGTGCAAGAGTGGGCTTGCGTATTATGTCGAAGTTTTTTTTGGTCCGCGTGTGTTTTGGCGTGCGTTAGTTCCTGTAGTGATGTTTCAGTTGATGATGAGGGAGAACTGGAATCGGCGTCCTCTGTCTTGTTTGTTTGTTCAGGAAAATGCAATGTTCAGGGAACTCTGAAAAACAGGACAGCTTACACAGCTTAGATAAGGAAATATAGGGGAAACGTCATGATTGTTAATGATTTTTCATTTCATAATGGTTGAATTGTTGTCTCCAGCACCAAACATGTTGCTAAATAAAGTTGGCCCACATAAAAAAAAAAAAAACGACCCAAAACTATATCTATTGATTCTTGTGTGACCATAAAATGAGTGTGTAACTGTTTCTCCTCTGAGTTTCTCTTTCAAGTGCAAAACACACAAAAGAAGTCTCCACGCATGCTCTGTGGGAGTGTTTGTGTGTGCATGAGTCAGGCTGGTAATGTAGATTCTCACAAACAGTCCTTTGTTGAAGCTTGTGAAGTTCACCTCAGAGAAGGAGACAGGCGTCTTGCCCAGGTGTGTGTGAGGTCACGGCTTATCTGACTGACACGCACAGCAGGAGACAAATGTTATTTCTCCTTACAAACAGCTTAATGCCAGCAGCCCTGCAGAGGTCACGAGGGGTCACGCTCCTGCGGCCCTTTGTTATCATTGAAACCCCGCACGCGCGCACATATCCGCACATGACACATCAGACCTTTCTCCTTGACATTGTTTACTGCTCGGCATCCTGGACCCTATTAGGAAATGAAGGGTACATACCTGGGGTCATACTGGAAAATGTTGTGCTTGTTTTGTTTTTCTCAAGAACGATTTTTTGATGTGGGTTTTGTTTTGTTTTCTGCAAAATGCTTTGAAGGGATTTTGTGTCGATGCCATTAAAAGGGAATAAAATTGGCTCCAAGGATCCCATAAGTATGGCTGAAACTGGAGGAAACGGTCAAGTCAAGATCAGAAATGAATAAATCGACACCCTGGTTCATCATTTAGGTTCAAAGCTGGATATGAAATTTACAAATTTCAACGAGAGGTTATGACTGGACAAAGAAAATGGCAAAGGAAGTACTCATTTGCTAAATAAAATCGATTACCTTTTAAGAATATTCTCCCATAAAGGACCATTTGGTTCACACTGTGCTTACTGTTTGCACGATGAATTGAAGTTCACGTGCGAGCGCTGACCACAGCTGGACAGTGTTGACTTCCAGGGTGAAAACACGGTTTTTGAATGCTCATCTTTTGCAGTATTTTTGCAGCCTGTCCATTCTTTCACTATTCCAACTTTAATATTCACTGCAAATGGTACAACCTTCAACTAAATGTATCCAACTCTGCGGAGAAAAGAATCATTCCGCGTATCCTCCTTTGAATAACATTGGAGGTAATTTTTGGTGGTTTTAACTTAATTGTGTTCTGCCATGAATAATTCTAACAATCAGTGGAATGATTGTTTCATTAAAATAGTTAATTTGTTCTCCTTTCCCGGTACAGACCTTATTTTTTTTCCCCCCGCTCTTTTCTCTCTGCTTCCATCAATTAAAATCACATAACTCAGTGTAGTCTTTATGTAATGCTGTGTGGAGTAAATCCTGTTATGGTGGAATAAAGCCTTTACAGAATGAGTGGATGTGGTCAGAGGATTTTCCACAGTTGTTTCATAGTTTGCCGTAGTATCTCGCACATTTTCCCCTGAACTATTCTCAAGGATTAAGTTTGCTTTAACCACTGGGACCAAAGAAAGGACCGGGAAAAGAATAGTTATGCCCCTGTGAGGAGGGGATTGGTTATTAGATTTATATGCGTGCAAAGAAAAAAATAGACTCTTTGTGTTGAAATTTAGCGCCAGTTGGGTTGAGCAGAAAAGAGAGCGGACGGTGTAAATATCACTCTACTAAACAGAGATTAATGATCGAGTACGACTGGGCAGCGGGTGGCGCTCAGACCTTCTGGGGTTTCCTTCTAGGTTGATAGGCTGGTTTCCCTGGAGGTTGTGAGTTCCTGACCACTTAAAACCTTTTTAGTATAAGGGCATAAATGCACATGTATTTTAAAATAAACTATTCATTCTGTGGGGCCAGAAGAAGAGCTAAACAACAGTATTACAATATTTTGTGTAATTTTCTGATTAATTTCCCAAAAGAATAGAAATTTGGATAGGTCAGCAGCTGACCCTTGACCTCCAACATGACCTATGGAAACCTAGCGGTCCCATTTAGGCACCTTTTAAGCGTTTGGTCTGTGTCGCTTCACTCCATTGCTTCACTAATTTAACTCACTGAGATGCGATGAATGTTTTTTTATGGGCTGCGTTCACCTCACATGCTGCTGTGACCATAATATTAACATCTCAGCATGACAGAGCCAATTCAAAACCCATTTACTTTGTTTTTCTTTAAATGCAAAACATACTCTGAATTTACAGATGTACAAAAAGAGCAAGCTGACAGCCACTGAACCTTTCAGCATATGATTACTCTAGCTTTCATGACCCTAGTCCCATCTATAAATCAAAGATGAAAGAAATCAAAGAGGGTTTTTTTTGGAAGCCCGGCTGGCTGAATCGTCCTGCTGATTCACAGGAGTGAACCGCATTCATAAAATTATTTGTTCAAATCTGCCTCTCATATGCGGCGCTTCGGTTGATAAGAAGTAATTTTCTCTTATGTGTAGCATTTGATTCGGTGACACCAGTCGGCCCTTCGGTCTAAACAGGATTTGACACCAGTAAGTAAACTACACCAGACAGCTGCAAGGAAAGATTTGGGAGGTCTGAGCTTCATCTGACAGTTGTAGACAAACACAACTTGACTAATCTTTTAACACAAACGACACCTGTGTGCTCATAGTCTGGGCTAGAAAATATCTGTAAGCCTTTTTGTGCTGGCTTGGGACAAAAACCAACAACTAACATTATTTTTTTAATTTTTTTTGTTATTCATTCTTATAAAATACATCGATCTTTTCTTTCTCTTCCAATGTGTTCTTTCCCTTTTTAATAGAGCACTCAAACTCTTTTATGACTTCACAGGACAATAAACGAGTTGAGAGTGTAACAGTAATGTGAGCTGGTCAGAGACGTGACCCTGGGAACGTTTCGAGTAGACCCTGTTTTCAGTCAATCCTTTACTAAAACAATCAATTTTATTGCTCGGCAGTATTTTTTTTTTTTTTTTTTCTGTTAGTAATGTCCTGGAATGTGACGCCAGAGTGGCGCTGTGACTCCTGATAAACTTTGTGCGTCTCTATCTCGAGTGCAGCGACTGTTTCTTTGCAAACAAACGGCTCCAAGACACTTGTGTGTCCCGTATGCGTGTCTGTGTGTCTGTGTGCGTTAGTCATCTCTATTAGTCACGAGGCGAGATAGTTATGTCAAACCTTCTTGGGTTACGGCAGGACACATGCATCAGTAGCGTGACTGCACGGCGTGCGTTTGTGCGCGCGTTCTGGAGACAGCCTCTCGCTGTGTTTGTTGTTGAAGATACCTTCAGTAGTTAACGCACAAGCTCTCCCACAAGGGTTTAAGGTATCAGCCAGGGCTAATGTTTCACTGGAAGGCGGGAGTTGCAGGAGATCCCTAAAGGAATTAGACAGAAACAACAACAACAAAAAAAAAGAAAAAACAGATGAGACTTGTTTAGGGAATAGTAAGAGGGTAAGGAGGGCGGGAAGGGAGCAGTGGGATAGACAGGTTTGCCGCTCCAACCTGCCACACTGGCGCGAGTTGTCAACATGTTACGCCTCCTTTCTCCTCTCCTTTCCCTCCAGCTGAATCATCAGCTGGAGGGAAAGGAGAGGAGGTATCTGTGTATTTTGACTCTCAGTGCTTGATTGAAAACCCCTGTTTAACCACAGAACGAATATGCAGAACAAGCAGCCTGGTTTAGTCATCACACGGATTCTCGCACACACACTGTTGAGTGCGTGTAAACTCACCAGGCAGCATTTCCACTCTGTTGTGCAATAGTTTACATCAGCGGTCCCCAAACTTTTTTGCGCCACGAACCGGTTTATGTCCGACAATATTTTCACGGACCGGTCTTTAAGGTGTCGCGGATAACTACAACAAATTGAAACCAGTTCCGGTACTTAAAAAAAAAAAGGAAATTTATTCGTAACACACGAGAAACACACGGAAACTGAGTTAACGATACAAACAAGAAATATTAACGATAAAAAACAATCAAATACCCTGAAAAATGGAAATTTAAAATCCGAACCTCAACTCTTGCGGCCCGGTACCAAACGACTCACGGTCCAGTACCGGTCCATGGCCCGAGGGGCGGGGACCGCTGGTTTACATCCATGTATTTCCACAAGTAGGTTTTAAACTTTAAACGTCATGTATGGATAAACGTTTCTTTTCTGATCAAGTGCGTCACCAGAACCAGAAATAATAAAGATTAAATGACTATTATGACACAGATTTATTAGTAAAACACATTCCGCATTTTTGGTCATCTCATTTAACTCGTAGACAATGCATAACGTTACTTTATTACATGTAATACATTTAAACTTACAGAATAGGCAGGGCTGAGTAACAACAACAAACAGTTTTTACGACCCTGTCTGTTTATCCTCCTGTTAATACTGTTTATGTTGCCTGTTAGTTTGTGTATAGAAGTAATTTAATCCAGGAAGCAGTGAAAGAGGTAGCAGGTAGTCCTGCCAACATACCTGGCTGTGTGTGTCAATAAGTCTAGTGTTGTGAATTGCCTTAGTTTAAACAACAGGAAACGAGAAGAGACGACTCATTAGCTTCACGCCACGATATCCTCTGTGTCGGTGTGTGTGTGTGTGGGTGTGTGTGTGTGTCTAGAGAAAGACTCACCTAGTGGATAATGACTCTCGCAAATTCCTAAAACATGAGTGTCTTATTGATACTTCCTTTGGATTAAACCTCATTTCCTTCACTTAAACCACAAACTTCATGCACAAAAGATACAGGTGACAAATAAAAGGAAAAACCGACACCTTTGATTCCCACAGTGAGAAGATCTAGTAGTGATATTTTGGGAGTTGTTTTCTTTTTGTGGTTTGGGTACACTTATTCCCTTAGGCTACAGGTACAATAAGGAGAAATAGTTTATGGAAACTGTATGGTGCGACAACTGTGCCACACAGTTGTGTGAATGTGTGTAATCGGCTTTTGATCTCCCTGCTTTTTTGAAGTGGTTGATTTGAAGATGTGGACTGGGTCTCAGGCAACTTGCAGTCGGTTCGCATCTAAAAACTAATTTTCGTACATCAAGACGGTGATAAAACAAGGATATAAGGGCAGTAAAACTGAGTCAGGCTTGTATCAATTTGTAATTGAATGAGGTCAAGTTGGCATTTATGTGCAATCTGTTTGTGATAATCCCACGATTAACTGTGATAAATCTCAAATCTGTTGCAAATCCGTTGCCGTCTACATGAGATGCGTGGTGCTGTAGTGCAGCCAGTGGCAGGCTCGCTCGCTGGTGGACCATGTAAAATCCACACAGCAGACACTGCTCTCTTGGTCCCAGACTGGACCGGATCTCAACAAGGCAAATTTATAAATTTAGAAACACCCAGATGTAGCTAGTTCATTTCATCGAGGATCAGCATTCTACTAAAACTAGTGCAAATTTGCAGCTCAAATGTGAGGGCGCCAGTAACGTACCTAAAGAACAACAGTGTAGATGCAGGCTTTACACTTGTTTCTCTCTGACAGAGAGTGGCAGTCCATACATATGACAGGAGGTGGAAGAGGACTCGGTGTGTTTGACGTGAAATTGTGAATTTTTTCTGTTAGAAATTGCTGGGGACTGTGTAGCTGTGACAACTGAGAGTCAGGTTGAGCTTAAGATTTATCCAGAGAGCTGCTTTACTCCAAACTATTCCTCTGAAATTTGTGTGTAACAGGTGTGTGATGTGTAGAAGAAAGCAAAGTGCCATTTACCCAAGCTGTCAGCGTGATAATAAAGGTGTAAATGTATGCAACAGGATTGGAGTTGTGCAATAGGGCTGCTGTCTCGTGTCCCGCACTTAGAAAGTCGTGTTATGAAGATTTCTCTCGAGAAATGCTGCGTGCTTTGGAAGTGAATGTGCAACTGCTGTGACGGGCCGATAGAGGAGCAAGCGCACTTCTGAGCGAAAAGGTCAACCTTAACCCGCTCGTCATTCACGGCGTGCGCCTTGCATGCTCAGATGCTAAAGCTAAAAAAATACCAGCCAGAGACCATGAAGGCACTATTACTTAACGTATGTTTGTCATGTTTACAGCAATTAATGGGTCTGTGTTAGTGTGCTACATACAGGGTAAGTTAAAGAATATATTTGCAGTGTTCCCTGTTTGATGCTTCCCTCTTCAGAGACTCGCAGTCAAACGTAATGATACAACTTGGTGCTTTTTGATCAGCTGCATCACTGAACTGTAATATTTAATATGAAAAAATCTCCAAACGCAACAGTCGCAATTATTATTATTACTATTTTTTAAACCAACATCTGTAAATCTATGTAAGAAGTAATTTGAAGAATTATTGGGTTAATGAGATTTTCTTTTTATATTATATTTGTTTATGCTTTTATTTTTCACTCATTTAATCACTAAAAACTGCTGTTAACTCTTTTTTTTTTTTGTTAGTCATCTTGTTCATTATCAGCTTGTCATCTTGAAAAGTTTCAAGCTATTTAAGGACAATATTGACTGGCCACTTGTTTGCTGCTTTACCCAGTAACTTTAATTTATCACTGTCATTTTTATCATTGAAGTGCTTTGATGTGGGCTGAGCTCATAAGGTTCAAGGTTATCCTTCTCAGAAGGACTGAGGTTATGTTTGAGTTACCACAGTTACCTGACTTGTTAAACAATTTATGGATTTACTTAAATCAAATAGGGCTGTTTGTTTTTCTTTTGCCTCAAACACATTGTATTTAACACCAGTATGGGAAAGTACATATGCTTCCTACACTGAAGATACTGGTCTTTGTAACTGTTGGGCCTCTGATTTTAAAACGTCCCTTTGATTTGCTCGGTCTATGGTTTATTTTTTTTAATATGTAATTTCACGGGTCAAATCGGTTTGGCTTTTTAAAACATGCCAAAGCACAGAGTCAGATGCTAGAAATTTATAGATGATATGAAGAAACAGACTCAAAGGTGGTGTGCAAAAACTGGAATTTGAGCTCCTAACAAACAACAGTTTGAGCTCTTAATAGTGCCCTGCAAGATAGACTTTATCCTCATATTGAAATCATGTTACATCTTCTCCGTATGCTGTCTCTTCAGCTGGCCTTACAGTCTGGTCATGCAGAGCAGGTTTAAACACTTTGACACCGTAGCACTGAATTAGTGGGAGTGAAGGAGCACGGCAGTAAAAGGTGGACACGCAGAGAACCTCGAAACAACATAAAGTAATGGAACGTGAAGTAAACTAAGCTGTAAAGTGTAACTTTCCATGTGCTTCCATGCACGCGCCTACTCCTGCTCAGCTGATACTGCTCAGCACTTACAGGAGCATAGTCATATTTCAGCGTCTGACTCACCTGTCAGTTTCTTTACGACATCAGATTTCTCTTGTTTAGTGTTTGAGTCATCCTGCCTTTGAGAACGTGTTTTCGACCACGCAGTTTCACTCATTGTTTAATTAGAATCTGTTTGTCTGAGAGCGTGTTTGTGTATTACTGTTGTTAAATGTTATTGCTGGGCAACAGGTGCTCCAGCCCGAGGTTGCTTATCAGTGACGACAGTACAGACACTACTTGTGTTTCTAAAGTCGAGAAGAAAAAATATGATTTCCAGCCCCGTAGACGCAGGCTGTTAAGACAACGTTCATAAAGGCCAGAAATTGTCAGGAACAGGAAAGAGGGACGAGCAGGGATAGCGACACAGGTTGTCTAGCAAAAGTGTAAATGGCTCTCATGTGAATATGATGGGAGTAGCTCACTGTAGCACTGGTGGAAACAAACTAGAGTAATCTCTGCTGATTGGTCACTAGATTTGTCATTAATGGTGCGTTCCTGAATAAGGTGGAAGTCAGTAATTCCTAAAACTTCCTAGATTAGATTACTTGGCAAGTGTTTTTATTGTTTTTAACCCCCCAAAATACCATATTTTTCAGACCATGAGGCGCACCGGATTATAAGGCCCATTAAGCAAAACAAAACAGTCACATAAGTCAAACTTTACTCAAATCATTCTTCTTGCTTCCTCCACTTCTGTACCATTGATTCATTAATGCTGTATTCTCTCACAGCTGCTCTATTCCCATGTTGTTGCTGTATATTAATGACTAAGCTGGTATTGTGGATGGATTATCTCAGTTGTTCTCTTGGTCCGTTTACAGCTTTCTGCCATGCGATTGCATTTGTCCTAACCATCAGGAACCCTCACGTTAACTTTTATCGATTAGAAAAAAGTTAGTGTTCATCGTCCAGCTTCACGGTGTTTATGTTATGCTAACATAGCTGTGATCATGTAGCACATCATTATATACCAGCTAGCCTAACTTCAGTAACCCACAAACATCACTGCTGTTTAGTTTGAAGTCTTCATTTATGTTGGAAGTGAAAGCAGAGCTGTACCTTTTAATGTTTTAGAAGTCTGTCAGTCAGAACTTGGTATTTCATGTTTATGTGGAAACTAGCGAGCTAAATTCTTGCTAACTTCTAATGTAGTTAAATTTACTAAATTCTGTTTTCATGGATTCCTGGATGTTAAACTTAATTGTTACACCTGGTAAAGCAGAAACGTTGATCATTTTTATTAAAGATGAAAGAATTTAGACAGTTTTTGACTCTCAGTGATGCTGCAGTGTTTGTTTGACTTTGGGACCTGAAGCGGAATTTGAACCCAGGTTACTCCGCGAGGCTCTTGACTACACTAGCCGTAATGCTCCAACAATCCGATAAGCAGTGTGGCTTCATAGTTTACTAAAGTCCCACTAAAACATTTTTTGCCACGTTTTTGAGCACCGTGTACCACATAAAATCAGCTCGAGGTCAGTAAGCACAACCTGAATTCATACATAAGGCGCACGGACAATTTTTTAAAAAAGTTAAAGAATTTTAAGTGCGCCTTATAGCGCAGAGAGTACGGCAGGTATTATGCTGTATTGCTAATGATACTGGCATGGCTCTACCTTGCTAAGAACCAAAACAAATCCTGTTTTTCCTAGCCTCTTTCTGGAACATGCCAACTCCAAGGTTCTGACCTCGGAGCAGCTTGGCAGCTTGAAAATATAAGACAATTGTTACAGCATAACAAACTGCGTTTTGACTCATCACCATTATTTTAGCTGAAAAATAGAAAGTCACGTCTTCTGACAACACTGATGTTAAAACGAATCCCTTGAATATAATCGAATAAATCGTGTTTTTTTTTTTTTTTGTCACTTCAGGCTGAGCTGCAGCTCCCGGTCTCACGGTTAAAACTGCTGCAGCTGGAAAACATTAATATGGATGTTTTAATTGAAAATGGCAACAGCCACAGGAAAAGTATAACATGAAGTAAAATATTAACCTACATGGACGTCATGTATGCTGCATATATTCAGACGAGCTTTTAGAAATCCAAGGAGAGATCAGAAAACGCGTTATTTTACTGCTGTACAGCAGATTGCATGATCGCCTGAGTCTGATTCTGAGTTGTGAGGACAGCACACTGATTCCTAAGCTAATACTGCAATAAACCATGAAGTTGCAGCAGACTTTGTTGCACAAGGCAAATCTGTTCAACTTACAGTTTGAGTATATCACACCGAGCTTGATTTATTTATAGCTCAGAGTTTAAAGTGGAGTCGGGATTTGCTTTTATATATAGTTTTCACCATTATAGACCCAATAAAAAAATTTTAAAAAACAGCTGGTGGGAACTTTGCCTCCACTGTAGTTTTGTTGAGGATCGAGTACTAATGTTTACCGGTGTTAATAAGTTAAACTTTAAACAGTGTTCTCTCCATTTTATTTTAACAGTTTTTATGTCCTTCAGGTTTTTTAAGATGTTATGCTGGTTATGTAACCCCAAAGCAAATGAGGAATGCTAGTATAGCATTTATGGCCATCAAACTTTTACATATGTAATTCCATTGAAGTAATATTGGGAACAGTTGAAAGCTTGAAATGTAAATAAACCAGTTCTGTGTTTTATTATTCATACAGTTTTTTACATTGACCTCAAAAAAGGCATTGTGATGAAAACACAAGTGAAATGAAATTTAACATGAGAGTCATTGACCCCAACAATGATTCCACTTAATCCTGCGCTAAATGCTGATCTTGCACTCTGCTACCACGGTGGAAACTGAAATTACCAGCACCTAAATCAGATTTAATGTCCACAGAAACCCTCAGAAGTCTGCAACACTTAACGGCCATCAGACTTGTGTGTCCTGCAAGCATTCACTTTATCGGGAGGTAATCCCACAGCATATGCTCTCTCTGTACCAGGGTGCACCTGAACCCCTGAGGGATTTCTGGGGTTCTCAGATGTGCTCCAGGATCACATGGGAGGATTCTGCAAAGTCCTGCTTTATGTTATGTTAAGAAAGACACAGCCCTCTAAGGCTGTAATCACCCTTCTCTGCAATGTTGCTAGTGAATTGTGCAATGGTATCCTAGATTAATTCTTATGTGATGTGACAAAATGATTGATGACATTCATTTTTTTCCCCCCTTGTGTCATTGTTAAAATAATTCAGTGACAGAAAACCACCAGTTAGCCTGGGCGCCGATCTATGTAACCCCGGTTTTACTGGACAGTTCACTTGATAAAGAGGCGCAACTTGATTTTGCAGAACAGTTTTCTTCTCACTCAGTAAAATCCCTACTGATGTTGTTCGTGAGCTGTAGTGCTGTAGTTTGCCCATAAAATGCCTAATTAAAAATTATTACAAAGAACTGAATCATTGCTTGTTTTGTGCTTCCATAAAGCAGGCGAAGTAAGCAGTTGCAACAGTCATTTGGTGCCGTAAGAAATACTGAAGCTTAAAAGCTGACTGTCTAGACATCGAGTCTTTATATTAAGCTGGAAATATGGGAAGAAATGCAACGATTTATTGAAAGATGAGTAAATATATATGCAAAAAACAAAGTCTGTAGTATGACCACCTAGGTTGTCGACATAGCCTGCACTCTTTTAGCTTTCTGGTAAGTTTTTTTTTTTTTTTTTTTAGTCTTCAGGAAAAGTTTTCCAGGTTTCTTGAAGGACATTCAAAGCTCTTCTTTGGATTTTGGTTTCCATTTGTTCTGTTCTCTGTCACCATGGTCCCCACACTGCTTCAGTAATGTTGAGGGCCGGACTCTGAGGAGGCCAATATACGACTGATTGTGTTTGTTTTTTTTCTAGATATGCTTTTACCGCATTTGCTGTATTTTTGGCATCACTGTCATGCTGAGAAACGAAGGCTTTTTTTCCCTGTTTTTTAATCTTTAATAATTACTTCTTTACAGCCACACTTTCATTCAGGCCATTTCTTCAGCAAACAGGCTTAAGTGAACAGACGATGCATCACCTTAAGGCCCAGATGCATCTCTTTGCTCATCTTTGCAGGATTTTTTCCCCGCTATTTCTTAAGGATATGTTTTAGATAATTGAGTGGATGCTGTAAGGCATCCACTTATTCTCGTGTTCATCTGCTTTTGATATCTTTTAGGCCAGCCACTTCTTTTGTCCTGGTGCAAAACCAGCATTTTATGCCTTGTAATCTTAAAATGTTGTGTTTTTGTGACAGGCTGCAAGTAAAAAGAAGACTGCTAAGTTGTGTGTTCTGTGTAGACACAACACTGGTTCATTCCGTGACTTGGTTTCTTTTTTAATCCTTGAATGATTTATAGGTCAGCGATTAGTGGCTTATGAGCTATTGCTCAAGACTACTTTAAAAAAAACTACAAGAAAGTCTGGCTGCTTGGAAGCAAAATATAAATAAATAGAGGCGGCTCAGTACTTTTACACAATGTTGTATAAGCAAATCAAGTGTCATTGCCAGCTCAAGAGGAACATGCCGTTTACACAGTAAACAAACAGCTCTTTACTATAAAACGGCGAACAGCAACTACTTTAGTGGTTTTAACTGTTAAATTTCCGTTCCACTTAATTCAATTCAATTCAGTTTTATTTATATAGCGCCAGATCACAACAACAGTCGCCTCAAGGCACTTTATATTGTATAATAGTACATACAGAGAAAACCCAACAATCATATGACCCCCTATGAGCAAGCACTTTGGCAACTATAGGAAGGAAAAACTCCCTTTTAACAGGAAGAAACCTCCAGCAGAACCAGGCTCAGGGAGGGGCGGGGCCATCTGCTGCAACCGGTTGGGGTGAGAGAAGAAAAGAACAGGATAAAGACATGCTGTGGAAGAGAGGCAGAGATTAGTAGCAGGTACAATTCAATGCAGAGAGGTCTATTAACACAGTGAGTGAGAAAGGTGAC